>VZRN01005907.1:1007094-1082225 GCA_013397935.1 Dasyornis broadbenti | reverse complement strand
TTTTTTTTTTTTTTAAAGGCAGTGAATTTCTCCAAGACTTAATTGGACTCTGCAGGTCACTAAATCTCTAAGACCTGGACCAAAGCTAGCAACAAAGATTTCTTTCTAACTGGTACAGATTTCTTTGTTTTCAGTGGGCACCTTGGATTCAGCAGCAGTCATTCTTGCTCATGGTCACCTTGTAAAATTAATGTGGGCAGTCAGTTAGCAAGAATTCAGCGGTGAAATGGTCAGTGTTTTCTCAGATCTGTTTCATTAGGTTCTTGCACTTTTGTAGCATCTATCTCACACGTGAAGACCGATGTTGCACTTCTAAACTGCTCAGCGTATTTTCACCTTGGATTCTGACAGACTTGTCTAATTTGGTTAGGGCAGGCAGGCAAGTTTCCTTGTCGTCTGTCAGAGGGTAGAATGGCAGTCCAATTTATACCAGTAGAGCCTGTGAAGGGCTGCTGCAGTCAGAGAGAAGGGATTCTCCTCTTTGCCTTGCTTGATGTATCTGAAACACTTCTTAGCTCATAATTTCTGTCAAGATGCTCAGGTTCATCGAGAAATGATGTTTTGTTGGTAGGCTGTCTAACCTGGTTTAAATTATATAAACTCATGCTTTTTCAATTTGCTGATTTAAGGGGTTTTAAGTTTAATTTACTCTGGTATCACTCTCAGTGATAGTAATAGCAACAGCTCTCAGGGCTTCACAGGCTGTGTGCACATACCTGCCGTATGTCCATGTTCCCAAGCAATCTCTGCTTTGAGTATTTTCGTCTTTATTTTTCCTTGCCTACAAGTATCAAACAGGGTGGGAAACCAGAAGATGCTGACTAGGCATTTGTCATGTCAGATGCTTCTGGGTCACATTGTATATATTTACTCATGTACAAATCAACAGTGTGGGTGCAGGAAATCTGGTGCTACTTAAAAAGCTTCCTGTGTCTGCTCTAATAGAAAATGTATTAATTTATATCCCAAAATTCCACACAGCAAAATGATTGTACATTCTGCTGTCTTGCGCAGCCCAACTCACAAAGATTGCTGTGCTGTATCCCTTGACAACCTTAGACAGTCTTCCCAAATCAGGACCCTCCTTTTAATTGCTGGCCTTCCTTAGCGTGGTTGCGTAGTGGATACTTTATATCCTTCTTGCCTACCTTGGTGCCTACTACTGCTTCATGCCAATTTCATTTACTGCTAGAGGTACATGTCCTATGTGTTCTAGGTTTCAGATGTTCTGATCATACCAAATATAAATCCTTTGGACTTGTGAGGAAGAATTCCAGGTCTCTTTTGAGAGTTGTTTCTGAGCTGGTGTATTTGGCTTCTGTAGTTTCACTGAATCTTTGAGTTTTGCCAGAAAGACCCAGACAGCAATCACCGACTAATTATGGTTCGCTGGTCTCAATCTTTTGTGTCAAAGGGGCAGCTTACTGTATTTGACATTAAGGGAAGGTGAAAGTGGCTTTATTGTTTCTTCAGTGTTTATTTTAAATTTTGGAGTTGTGGAATGTAAAATAAGAAATCAGGCTTTGACCTTGACTAGACAGGCTCTGAAGAACAATGAGAAGAGGGAGCCTGAAATAACCAAGAGATAGAAGGGTGAGAAATTGATGGGCCTTGCTTTTTTGCAAGACTCTTGAGCTAAACCAAGGTAGGCTTAGCATGGCAGAAGCAGCATGAGTGTTGCAGTAGGGGCTGTGGGAGAGAGCTAACTATGTATCGGCTTGCAGCTAGAAGTAAGGACAAGAGAATTCCTGGTGATCTTGGCAGCTAATGTCAAGTTTTTAAAAAAATAAACCTCCTTCTCTATGTTGTATATGTGTTTCCTTGTAGTTCTGGGTTGATGATAACTTTATTCTCTTCCAAATAATTTTTTTCAAGCTCCCTGCAGTTTCTTGCTAAATGGAGGCTACCTGACTGCTCTCCGGTGCTGCATTTGCCAAATGTTCAGAGCCTATTTGTTTGCACAGCATCTAGGTATAATGTAACTTGGAGGCTGTGCTGCACTGATGCCTCTGGAGGAAATGAAGGGAGAAAGCAGCAAGCACTGAGGGTTACACAGTAGGCCCTCAGTTCAGTCTGAGTAAACTGCATTGACGTTAACACCTCCCTGGCTAAGCAGTACAGAAGTGCCAGAGCAGCAGCAGCCCAACAGCACTGAGTCCAGCACTGTGCTAATATAGCTACATGCCTGTTCCTTCTTCCCTAGAGTACTTGTTCTCTTTTCTATTTACCTTAATGCCTGAATTAATTCAATTTCTTTATTTGTAGCGGAGAAGTAATTGAGGGTGGTTTCAGTGATTTTTCTGTGACCTCTGTCTGCATCGCCTCAGCAGCTCTGTCATACTGATTCTACCTGTGGTCCTTGAGAGGCAGTATTTCTGAGAGCCCCGAATTTGGGGTTTATTGCTTTCTGCTCAGAAGAAGTTTGAGGAGGGAAGGTGAAAAACAGAACTAATACCTGGGTAGCTGTACATTTTTGCAATTCATCCTGTTTGTAGTTTGTGCATGTTCGTCCTCTCCCTGTGCATCCATGCTTATTTGTGCCTGTAACAGCCTTCTCCTGCTGCAACAACCTCTTACCTTTTGATGGGTTTTTTTTCTGCATGTGTCTCCCAGGGTCACCAGTGACAAATTGTTAAGTGTGGAAGTGAATTGGCTGACTTAAACTTCAGAAATACATGGCTTGCCTTGTATTTTTTTTTTAATATATGTATATTGGTCACACTAAGAAAACTTACGTAGTCAGGGCCAATTGCTCTCCATCCTGCTTGGAAATCGCTCTGGACCTCAGCACCATGGATTGGCACAGTCCTGAAGGATCCCTGCTTCCCACAGCTAGGCCTTGGCTCTGTCTGTCTGGAGCCTCCAGGAGAGGAAAGGCAGAAAGCTCGTGACTTGCCCAGACAGTCTGAGGCCTGGCCCTGCAGCCTCAGCTCCCCAGACACTGTTGAGTCGGATTTGGCTGGCAGCCGCTGCACTGTTACTTTTCCAAAGTAATAAGTGAGATTAATCACAGGACCCTTTCCAGAGGCAAAGGAGGTTTGTGCTGCGTGCAGGGAGACCGTAGGAGCCAGTGCTGGGGCTGTGAGCTGTAGGTGAAAACTGGGGCCTCACAGCAGGGCAGAGCAGGGCACCAGTGGAGTTGTGCAAGTGGGGCCACTCCACTCAGCTGCTTCTGGGAAGCATTGCTGGAGCTGCAGCCTGGTGCCTCCCCTGGACAGGTCCTGGCTGAGCACAGGTAATGAATCTGCATTACCTTTGTCTGCTGGCTTTAGACAATTACATTTTTTGCAAATTTGAGGGGGACCAGGCTTGTTTTTGACTGCATGACTTCCTTCCAGAGAAGATAAGACAATTTTTCCTACTATTCCCAGTAAGCAGCCCATGTTGATAGGTGGAGGGGAGTAATAGGAGTCTCCTACCTTCTCGCAAGCCAATACTGCGTAATGGTTGTGGGTTTTCTCATTTCAGGTACCTCCACAGACTGGCCTTACCCTAGTGTAGATACAGGATTTGCCATCCTGGACTGGGCTGCTAATTTCTTAAATTCTCCTGCCCTCTGCTTCAGAGCAACTATCACCACCGTCATCAGTAGAAACATAGAGAATGTTCTGATGGGCAGCAGGGAAATTCCCTTGCTAAGGGGGAACTAGATTTTGCTCTCTAACTGCCAACAGCTGGCGTGTAGTTCTTGCAATACTTTGTTCTGAATAGTCTAGTGTGGATATTGTCGTTACTCACATATTTTACCTTCTGCAAAAAACGTAGTCCCTTTGAGTTGTAGCAGTGAGTTCCACAGGTAGATTGCATATTATGCAAAAGTTTCCATTTTTAATTTTTTCCCAAATTTTGCCAAAAATCTCTGTACTTGTAATAAGATTAAATGAAGGCAAACAGAAATGTTTGATATATTTTTGACATTATTTATTCTATCATCTCTCATCTTGGTTGTCTCTCCTAAACTAAACAGTTCCATTCTTTACAAATTCTGAATGGAAATCTTCCTGGCCCTCTAATAATTGTCTGGCTGTCTTTATAGAGATGACAAGAAATGAAAACAGTGAACATGAAATAGGAGTAAAACATTAGTTTAATGTAAGTAACACTAGTGTATCTTTAATTTCTATCTCAATTTACATATACCAATATCTTGTTGGCTTCTGACCATGCTAAACACTGATTTTTTTTTTTTTTTTTTTATGAATATGCAGTTGTTTTCATTGGATTATTACAGTAAATGTCAAATTGAGCATCAGGTATAAGTAGTTCATTTTTTCAGGGATTTTTTTTTTTTCTTTCCCCATTCCTCACTGGGGAATTCTCCTTTTTCTGCACTAGTGGATTTTGCTGGCTGTGATGGAAGTTGCTTACTCTCTTCTGTTGTATTAAGCACATAATTCAATATAGAACAGGTTGAAATCTTCTAGTGTCTTGTACTACTTGACTCATAATGTCCCCCCAGTTATCCTTGATCTCAGATGTCTGAAATACACTGTATCAGTTCTAGGTGTTTCATGTTGCAAAGTGACCAGGACATCTTCCTTTCCTCTGCATTTATTTAAACCTCCCATTCACAGTTGTTTTCCAGAGTGGTTTTCAGAGGGTTAGTGTACCTGTAGCTCTCATGGGGGAGATCTACTTTGCTCCTTACATTCTTGTAGGAATGAGGGGACCCTATAATCTTGTGCTCTGCAGGAGTGGCTCTAGCTACAGCAGCTTTTCTCTGTAGAGGAGTTCTGAAAGGGTTACAAGGGAGCTTTGGCTGTTTCTTTGAGCTATTTGGAAAGGACGGGCCTCAGACAGCTTGGCAGGAACCTGGGGCCCTGTTTTTTCCAGCCCAGCCCTTCCTTCTGCATAGAGCTGTCAGGGAATCCCACGAATGTCTGGTTTTTCCCCTTTCCTAATTCTTTTAACAACATTTTTATCCATCTGTGACTCTTCCTCACACAAGGATCTCAAATTTTATCCATTGATTTGCCTTGCACGTAGTGAGGTATAAATGAAACCTGTGCTACCATGCCATTGCTGTTGGAATTAGTTCACCGTTGTGCAGCTGAAAAGGGCATTGGGAAGTTTCCCAGAAGAACGTCCTTTCTGGCATTGATCTTAGGGCAGGTCCAACTGGCCTAAGAACAGAGGGATTGAATGGGCCCACCTTTGAACTGTGCTATTCCTGTGGGCTATAGTCAGGCACTCCAAAATCTTGGAGCTGCATGTCCTGTATCCTCTCTACCAGACATACAGAATGCTGCTTTGTAAAAACGGAAATCCCCCTTGTAAGCCAGGCTTATGAAAGACAAGCTAGGGCTAGCAACTTTTTCCTTCATTTGCCTCATGCTCTCCAGGACTGTCCTGAAGTTGAACTGATGGTGAATATTTTGAAGATTTCCAGATCTGCTCTGTACCTTTTCACTTCAAGAAAATGGAGGTGTCGTGGGTAGTGTTAGCAGGGAAGTTTGGTTACACATGAGAGCAAAGGTTATGAACAGATGTGTTGAAGATGTTGGTATTGTACAGCTGAGGAAGAGAAATTGAATTAGGATTATATTGCTATCTCAGCAAGCCTGTCAAATGCTGGGAGTAGGGTGTGATCTGAGTTCCATGTAGAAAGACTTCCCAGAAGGCAGCCCTTACGTGGGGCAGTCCCTGGACAGCCCTACAAAGTCAGCAGCCAAAGAGCCTAAAATCAAGCTCAGTTGAGTTAAGGGTTTCGGTGACCAAGTACAAATGCCAGAGCAGAAGGCAGCAAAAAGGACCGAAGGGTTTTACTTCCTACTAGGCTTTGTTTTGGAGTTACCTCCCATTGTACAGTGAAGTTTCCACCAGCAATGCACATTCATATTTTCCCTCCAGCTGGAGGTCATGCTTTAGTTTGACTTCCTCAGGATGAATAATCTTCTTTTTGGTGTTTTACACTGTGATATAAATGGGAAATCCCTGCAAAAGCACGAAGAAATCCCTTTCTTGTCCCTGAAAGTGTTAGTTGGTCTTTCCCGTGAAGATCCTGCTTTCACCTAATTTCCCCCAGCTTTCTGACTGGTTAAGCTTTGTAGCTGACACCAGAGTTTGTGAATTGCATGCTGTTGGCTCTGTGTTTGTCTGTTATTCTGTAGGGTTTCTCTGGGCTGCAGGTATCAAGCAGCAGCTGTTTGTGAACCACACAGGGATATTCAGTGTTTAACAAAAACCTCTTTTGAAAAAGGGGAAGGGAAAAATGTACAAAAGTCAGGATTATTTCCGTTCCCCTATGTATGTGGTGACAGCTTTGCTTGGTGACCCTGTTCAGTAGCTCCTAGGTGTAGGTATGTTGTGTCATCTGAAGGAGATGCAGCAACCAGAACTCCCCTGTGGGACACCAACTTTTTGTTTAGGGAATAGTGTGACTTATAATTTTGAGTAACATTTATGGTTACTAGTACTTAGTCTCTACCCAACACTGGATACAATCAGCCATTGAGCAGTTTGACCAAAGTTCTCCGGGTAAGAGAACTTTGGTGAGTAATGAGCAAGAAAGCTCACTCAAATCTTGTTACTGGATTGTCCAGAACCAGTGCCAATTACAAGAATTTTTAAGTATGCTGTTAAGGCTGGGCTCTGCAATGTCAGGATGAAAATACCAGGAATCCCTTAATACAAGCAGTAATTTCTAGGTTTTCATTCTGTAGCAGTAGTTGAAAGGTATCTTCTTAAAAAAAGAAAAAGCAGGGGAGAGTGGGCAAAAAAGCTAGGTAGTGCGTAAAGATACCAGTTACCAGATACTCTCCTATTGCACACATGGCATTTTTATTAATATTTCTTATCCAAGTACTGTTCACAGCAAACCAGGTGGGGAGATGCCAAGCCAGCCTGGCTGATTCAAATCTTCTTAAAACTGGCACTGAGACAACAACCTTTAGTAAAAGGAATTTCAAAGTAAGAGAGCTCTGCTGAGTGGCTGTGCATGTGAGCAGGCTCCCCGGGGAAGTGACCATAACACCAAGCCTGCCAGAGTGTTTGAACAATATTCTTGGGCACATGATGTGACTCTTGGGGTGTCCTGTGCACAGCCAGGAGTTGGATGTCAATGATCCTTGTGGGTCCCTTCCAACTCAGGACATTCTATGGTTCTATGTTGCTTGGCTTCTTTGCTTGAATTTCAGATTGCATCTGGCTCAGTAAATGTCTTCCACTCCCCTTTCTATCTTTCTGCAATCTGGCACATGGGACTTAACTGAAAAGTTAGTCAAAAAAGATCTGGCAGTGCTGCACAGGCTATTGGCAGCTGTCTGTCAGGGATGCTTAGCCTGGGCAAGATTCATACTTTGGAGCAAAAGGGCTGTGACTTTCGTGGTCCAAACCTTTTATATCCGTAAAGATTTCTTTATTTGCTTGTTGCTGGAAAAAGAAAATAGAATCTTCTCTGTGAAGAATGTAGTCAGGTTGGACTATGAAAGTCTTCAGTGCTGAAAATCTGAGTTTTCTCAAAATTCATCTGAGAAAATTTTTGTGTTTGGTAAGAAGGTAGAGGAAATCTCAGTTCTGTACCATCTGTTTCTTCTTTGATATTGGGATAAAGATGCTGGTGAGTAAAGAGGTGTCAGTTTATCTTTATTTAGCATTTTGAAAAATTGAAGATACAGAGGCTTGAAGTGGAGTAAGTTTAGGAATTTTGTTTCTTGGTATTGGTACTTAGTTCAGAAAAGCTTTTCACAGTCAGATTCTGGATTTCAAGTGAGAATTTTTTGTTACTTTTTAAAGACAGCATGCTCCTTAGTGTAGTGATTTCTACTTCTGTTGCTGTTTCCTAAAACTTAAGCTTGGTGTTAGAAGAAACTTGAAATAACTAGATAGAACGTTGTGTTCAATAAATTCCTGATCTCAACTTCCCTAGACACTTGGGTGTGATTCTTTGACAGTCCCATGATGCTAAAGATTCTGGCTTCTCTGTAAATATCTTCCGATGGATCATAATTTCAACAACAGTTAAAGGCTTTCTGATTCAGGCAGTCAACATAACAAAGAGAACACAATCTCATCTTTTCTGAAGAAATTAGTAAATCAAACAGTGTATGTGGAAGATCTAAGCACAGGCCCAAAACCTCAGCCCCAAAAGTGATTCTTCATAGACTTTGCTGTTCATAAGATTCAGTGCTTTGATGAACACATCACTTTCCAATAAGGAACTGCATTTAATATATCCAGAATATTCTCCAGGAGAATGAAGTTTTTGTTTCTACTAACAGTGATCTCCCTAGCCTTCTGTTTACAAAATTCCTTACCAAAAAACCAAGGAAGTTTAGAGTTATCCCTTATGAACAATTCCAACAAAGGCTGCCAATTAAGATTTTTTGGAACAGCTGTCTTTCATAGAGTTTGGTTTTGCATATTGACAATTTGCTTATCTTTCTTCAAAGTTCAAAAGCCTCAAGGAGTTGTGTTTTAATGTGGAATTAGTTTTGTTAAAAAATCCATGGGATTAGTAACTTATTATCAAAGTTTACAAATATTTTAATTTTTTATTTTAATTTCTATAAGTGAGCACATGTAATACATTTAAAAGTATTAAGTTAAATAGTAGATACTGGGAAAATAATTTTGAAAACCCAGTTTTAATAGTTGGATTGTTCTTGTATATTTAAAGAAACTTGGATCCAATAAATTTTTAGTCATTTAAATATTTTGTTTTTCTGTTTAGGACATTTTTTACATAACTGATTGTGCTTTTTTCAAAGGTCAGAGTAATGTTTTCATTTGTTTCTGAAATTCCACTTTTGTGCTGCTGATAATAACCTGAATGATTTAAATATGAAAGTATCCTCCACTCTCTGTCTAGAGAGAACAAAAATTATGCATCAGTTTCTAGGTTGCTTTGAGTTGTAGGGGACAGAATGCGGTTAATGTAGTGCAGAGGTTTTCTCTACCAATATTTTCTAAATAGAAAAAAAAAATTGTTAGCATTCTATGACCTCTAAAGCATTGCAAAACCTGAATATAAGTGTGGACATTGTGTTTCTGAGAAGCATTTTCATTAAAGGGAAAAGAACTGTGGTGCTGGGTATTTTTCTGTTTGCATGTTTCACTCTGAAATTATCTAAACTCCTGGTATCGTGTAACTTCATGAATTGTGAATTGTTATGCCTGTTGCTACGCAAGGCATAGTTGTTTGTGTATTGTTTTTCAAAATCTCGCTCTGGTGTTTATGGTGTATACTGTTTGGTAGCAAAACCAGGTAACAACTACCATTGTCATTTACTTTCAGGGTTTTTTTCTAACACTGTTACCTTTATGTGAGACCTTGCTTACTGTCTTATACTACAACTAGTCTCTAGAACCTTAAACACAATACACAACATGAAGGTTAACTTTTTTGTAGATGTTACTGTGTTTACCTCAAGCCTTCTGGAGGCCATGTTTGGACTCTTATTTGTCTACTGCATTTCTTTGGAATGGACCAGTTGTGGCCTTTGAGTCTGTTCTATTTAGAACATTTGCTGAAACATCATGAAAGGCATCAAGTATAAAGAAGCAGCATCTAATGGAGATTTCTTGATGGACCCTCTTGCTTGATGTGTCTTATCTCTTCTAGGAGGGAAGTCTTGAAAGAACGTTTTTCCCTCAAGTGGTTGGGGTATTTTAGTCTGCCCTTTCAAGGGTTTAGCATCTGCATCTTTGATGTGCTGATGCTCGGAATTACATGCAATCACTTGGTGAAATTCCTGAGGCGGTGATTCCATGGTTCCCATCTGTGTTCCTGAGTCTGGGAGCTTCTGACTAATTATACAATTTTCTCTGTACTTGTAGGAAACAATTTCATTTTGGCTCTAGAAAAAAAGATTGGGTTGGAATGGAGTATAGGATTGCATAACTTTTTTCATGTTTAACCACAAATTCCACAAATGAAAGCTATTGCACTTCCTCTGAAGATACCTACTCTCGGCTTTTGGTTTCCAGAGTCAGTAGAAATATTCAACACCCATATACAGTCCAAAAGACGTAGCAATTGAAAGGCTTACCCAAAATCTGTCATTAATGAATCCAGCTAAGTTGCATCCCTAAGGAAAGAGCACCATCCCTAGATTCCTATTCTCAAACCCCACGGGGAAAAGATGGATATACTCTGCAGTTGGCGTGACCAGCAGAGCTGGCACAGACTCTTCTGTCTGTGCTGTAGGAGCAAATATCATAAATACAGGTGCCTGGTCAAATGGAGATAATTTAAAAGCTTTTTTTTCTAGGTGTTGCAAACAAAACTAGTGCTTACAGTCGCTACCTCCTAGCCTGCAGTTGTAGGTAGAGACAGAAATCTCATGTTAAAGACTTCAGGCACTGGGTGATCAAGTAAGTTTTGTGCAACTTGAGCATCTTCTGCAGATGGGATCTGACAGAGAGGGATCTTTCAATGAATACTGGACAAATCTGGCAACTGTGTTTTAGAATGTGCTGTTTCATCTCTTGGTACTATACAATATAATTATCTTAACTTGCTTTTACTCATCTTCCTCTAATGACAGACTTTGTCTTCAGATGTATCAGTTTCTTGAAGAAAGGTTTTGTTGGCCCAGTTTACCGAGATAAGCCTGAGCCTTTTCTGTAGTTTCAGAGGTTTAATTACAAATTTCCTGTTCTGTGTGCTTAATTGTTTTTTGTCAGCTGGCCTTCTTGGTCAGCACGTGTGTTTCTGCCTGCCGGGAAAAGGAGACAACTGAATGATTTGGGGCTCTCCCGCAATTTTCCACTGCACCACCTGTTTTGGAAGTGGTTGTAGAACTGCCAAACATGCTGAAGTGGTTAAGTATACCAGCTCCTAAAGAAGCTGAAGGGGAGTGGTTCTTGCCTGATGGGTTTTCAAAGGAAACGGAGACTTTGATGCTCTGTTTTAGCAGCTGCCAGATATGGTGCCTCAGCCTTGTGCAGCACTTGTGGCCCCAGCCTTCATGCCTTGTATTCTTCTTTACACTGCCAGAATGGAGAGAAGAAAATAAAATAAAATTAATTAAACCAAGAGTGTGGGCATTAGCAACAGTGTTGCTTTGTTATAGTTTACACTTTGAGTTAAAGTACCTTGTGCCACATGCTAGTGAAGTACCTTGCACTTAATTGGGCCTATTAGAGTAAGAAACTTACTTCACTTCAGCTTTCTTTGCCTTTCTAATTGCTTCTTCCTCACCTCTTCTGATTTATGTCTGCTCCCAAAATAATCATAGCAATTTTAGTCTTTTGTTCTGTAATGACCACACAAAATAGGCAAAGATTTACATGTATGGTGCACCAGAATTCCTTGCTAGAGGGACTAGATCGTCTTTTCAGTAAGAATTGAGAGAGACAGAGAAATGTGGTGGCTAAACCGAGGTTTCATATAAAACCTCTGTTAAAGCAGGAACAGACAACACTCTGCTATATCTGCTGAAGGCAGTTCACTGGGAATTTCCCCTTTGTTCACTTAACTCTTCACTGCCAGAAATAAGCAGCTAAAATACAGCTATCAACAGAATACAATATATTTGCTCTTTTCTGAAAAGTAGTTTTCTCCACATAGGATATCCTTTGAGGATTCTTAGAAGGAGCACGGCAGAGCTGGAAAATGTCTGTCACTTTTAGCCTGAGAAGAACATTGCTAGGAATTTTTGCCACCTTTGTTGAAATAATAAGCACTTTTATAAAGTATCTTTCATTACCTCTAAGGAAGTTGGGTGGAGTGAAGGAAAAACAGCATTTACCTTTTACAATACAAATACAGCTCTTTTTGGCCATCAATGAGGCTTGCAGGTTTTTTTTTTAAAAAAGAAAGCTGTAGAACAACTAGCACCACACCCCTGATATTGCCTTGGTGTCAGTGTGCCATGCTGCTCTTAGGATGGCTGAAAGCCTGTATCATAATATATCATAATCTATCTGTGGTCTTTGTATAAGTAGCCTTTTTTCTTACATTTTTTAATTTCCTGCAATGTGTGGGATGGGATGGTCTCACCTATGCAGCATATACAGTCACTGGGCCAGCTTCTTCAGTGTGTAACAACCCATGCTAGATTCTCTTTGTGTATCTGAGCATATTCCACCAACATCCCCTGATTATATTTTACATAACTACTTCGTTATAGACTTTAGAAAGTGTCTTCTGACACAGACACCGTGACTTCTTCCTCTAGTCTGTTATTAAATGATCAGGGGGCCAAAGCAGGTGAATTGATCTTTGTACAGGAGGTGGAGGTAAAAGAATTCTCCCTTAGCTCCAGCATAAATGAACTCCAAAAGGAACCTGAGGAGGAAAAAATTTAGTTTAAAAGGTGCAAGCTCACTCTCAGTCTATTTCATGTTATACCTTGCTACCTTATAGAAATCCACTTGAGGGACAAGGAAAGCAGAAACTATGTGTACATATTGAATTGCTTTAATAGCCTAGAACAGATAAGAATTCTAGGGGCACCTCTTTGGCCAGTATACAAGTATCATCAGGCTTAGGGGACTGTGCAAGTCTATCTTTTTTTTTGGGAAGCTAACTCAGCTTCATTACATTGAATGTAGGTTGATACATTTCAGTTGTTTAAGGTCTCTTAAGGATGTATACTCTGCCCTTGTATCAGTGCTTGGCAATTCTTCAGAAAGAAGAGCCTATTAACCACAAGCATACAGCCTCACAGCAAGGACCCAGAGACGTGACCATCAGTTCTTGGTTTGTATTTTTTTGTCTTCTTTTACTTTATTTGAGCAGCTAGATGCTACACAGCTTCAGTTGTGTTACTGAATGGTGGCGCAGCACATGCTTCTTAGTGGTGCCACACTGCTTCTCTACCTCTTTTACCTGGAACATTTATCTTAATATAACTGTGGCCAGCTGGCTTTCAGGTGACACTTTCCACAGTCTCTGATTAGGTGCATTTGTAGATGTTTGCTCTGGAAGTGCAGAACATATTTTAGCCTTCCCTTAGATATTTAGATTATTAATGTAGAGATGTTTTCATCTTTTGTGAAGTTCTCTGATCTGGCTATAATTCTTGAAATCTATAGTCATGATGTCAGGCAACTGTACACTTTAGCTGCATTGTCCCCATAGACAGACCATCTAAGCTGCCAGATTTATCAAGTCTTCTCTAAGAGACACTCTAAAGAGAGTCTTCATCTACCACATAACAAGGTGATAGTTGTACTGGATGTCAAGCCAAGTTAGTTGCTTTAATTTCACTGCAAATTTTCTGGAATCTAGAGGCTTGACACGCTCTTCAGAGGTTTTTGTGTACTAGATATTTAATATTTAGGCAACAAAATAGCCAAAGTTAAGTGCATGAGATGTCTACTGCACCTCATGGCAAAAATTTTATTTTGACCTCAAGTGGTGCAAGATCAGGACAGCACTACCCTAAGGAATCCTTAAGGCCCTCTAGTGTAACACCATCCTGTGCTATGTCTTTTGGGATACTGATGGTGATGGGGCATTTACCTCTGGGCAGGGGCAGGGCTTTGAGTACTCTCCCCCATCTCATGAATCCTAACCCTGCAAAACTCAACAGCTTGGTTTTTGTTTGTTTGTTTGTTCTTCTCCAGTACTCTAGATTTCACCAGTTTAGCCCAATTGTAACTTTTCACTTGCCTCTTGGGATTTAAAGAGGAGCCTGAGCTGCTGTCTTCATTCCTCATTTTCTAATTCATTGGGATCTTGCAGCTGCTGCTTGAGCACATATAGCAAAGAGCACCACAGTCCGGGAAAGCTTATGCAGGAGGAAACTTAATGGAAAATATGAAAGGGAAAAAAATGTGTTTGATGGACTTTTAATATAAAAAGGGGAGTAAAAAAAGAAAAGAAAAGGAGGAGGGGGAGATTTATTCACTGTAATAGGAACCAAATGTTGGCTGAGACAGCAGCTACAGTCTCACTCTTTCCCTGTAAACTCTGTGAGCGGCTTTTCAAAGGCATTACAGGGTGCATGGCTAATTTAGTGGTCCTGACTTAACCCCTGCCTCTCTAGAGAGGGGTAAGGAGTATGGGTTTTCAGGAGAGATTAGTGACTTTAATTACAGGCTCAGTCAAAAGCATATTCGAGACAGATAACAATGCCCATTTACTGTTTTCATCCTCATATGCTAATGCCACTATCCACCCATAAAATGCAAAGTCTGCTTGCATAAAGCACTAAAAAAGGGTTTATGTCTAGAAATAAATAGAACCTGTAAGTCTTTTCCAGTTTGGTTTTCAATAAACTTGTCTACAGTGAAAGAGGAAAAGTAGAATGTTGTTACAACTTATATTCATCAAGTTGGTCCACTTGATTCATGCTAGGTTTTTACAGTGGAACCTCTTTAGTGAGGAGTACCTTTCCCATCTATAAGTGGTTCAATACTGCATCTAATTTTCTGGTTCTTTGGATTTTATCAAGTGTGTATATTCACCCCAGAAACTCTGCCTGGACTAGCATAAGTGATCAAATCTAAGATGGCATTTAACACATGTTCTTAGTCTAAACGACTTACCTTAATAAAAGCACATCCAGACAGTACAGTGAGGTAAATTCTTTGGGTCCTCCTGCTCTGTCTGAACTTCCTTAATTAATTAATACATTATAATTGGGGATGGGGTGTGCAGGACCACACAACACAGTTCAGGCAGTTGCAGGTAATCTTCCCCAAAACTTCCTTATGAGAGCAGAATGATACCAGGTTTCTGTTTTAGTCTTACTGCTTATGTCTTGCTGTTAAAATATTTTTGTAGCCTCTGACTGTGTTTGGTGTGGAAATACATACAAGAAACATGAAGGCAGAACTCAAAGCTCAACCTTATATTTGCACTAATTGAGGGTAGAAAGGCTGTGTGATTTTGTTAATCTAGATCACTTGGACAAGATTAGTTCCGTTGCTTTCATTACTTCTCCAGTGACCTGATGAGCCACAATAGGATGAAGACACTGAACTTTGCAGTCAGCTGGCTGTTATTATCTTCCTGATTCAACCTTTCTGTTAGTGAATTTCAGAGCTGCCGTGTGTGAAGGGCATGAAAAAAAAGACAGTGTTGTTTACCTGCTAAGTATTCCCCAGGTCAGAGAGATTGACAGTGTTTTGTAACAGGCATGAAGCCAAGGATGCTACTAGGGCCCAAAAAAAATTGTCCCCACTGGAGGGTAAATATTTCCTTTAGTTTGCTGAGACTGGCAAGTTTAGTGCTTCTGAAACTAAGATGTTGATAATGCCAGCTAAATCCAGGAGTAGTTGAGATAGGTTAGGCCTTGCCTAGAGAGGTTTACCAGTGCTCGGTAATGTCATTCTGCCCTTCCCCTCCTAGACTATCACAAGGCTGTTTTGATGCACCTCATTTCTAACCCAACAGGTTAGACACTGAACACTCATGATCTTGCCTGTATATGGAGACCTAGGATGTAAAAGGCACTTAATTACTGATCTGCATTGCCTCTGTTATAAGAAAATACTTTTGTTCTAAAACCAGGTTTATCAATGACAGGGAAACAGCAAGAATAATTTTCAGAAGTCAGGGAGCAGAAAATAAATTATACAGCAACATATACAGCAACATATACCAGAAAAGAAGGAAGCCCGTGGACTATGATAGTAGTTGTAGAAAAAAGTGAAGGTGCAAGAAGGCAGCGGGCTTTCCTTGTGTGGCTATTGTGCATGCACATCTGGAATAATAAAGTGGGAAGAGTTCACAGAAAAGCAACATGCAATCAAGGCCAGAAGGGACTGAGTTGAGGAAAAAGAAAGGAGTTAAGTGTGCAAAGGCTGGCTGAGCTCAAAGGAGGCACAGTTCTAGTAGTGAAGGTTTAGTCTTGAAATAAGAGGAATGTCATGTAGTAAAACAGAGAAAATTTAAGTTTAATGGGGAATCTTGGGGGAAATTCTTGACACTGAATGCATACTTGCTCGTGGAGATGTGCAGCTGAGTGTGACACTTGGACTCTTACAGCCACTGAAACAGGCATTGATCCTGCACCCCAAGGAGATGAGTTGGATGCTTTTGCTCACATCTTTGTTTCTGAGTAAAATTCTTGTATCAATATCAGTTCTCTCAGCTGAAAAGAGGAATTGTGAGAATAGCAGAGGGGAACTCCTGACATTTGCTAGATATTATGCATATTAAAATGTCTTGGAATACTTGAATTGTGTCTCTGGTGGCTCTTACAGTTAACCTGTGAATGGATCTGGAAATTCTAGTTAAATCCATGAAACTTTTCATGTTCTTTGCCCAGACCAACTTAGTCCTAAGGCTTTGCACATGGATATTATACACCTGCTGTTTCCTCATGGCACAAATATACTGATGGCAAGAGCCCCTTCTGTAGGTAAGAGTAGCTTGAGCAGCTGGGAAAGTGGGGAGCTGAAAAACTATGGCTGAAACTATTTCAAGATGCCTCATCACTAAGAGGGGAAAGTTTGATTGATGGTCTGTGACAGAAACTCTCTTGCGTCTCTGCACCACTTCTACCACCGGAGAGTGTACTTGTCACTTTGAACTGGATTTGAACTCCAGAGTTCTGCAAGTTCATTGTGCCAATGCACGCTTAACAAGCTGCTCATTAACTTTAAAAGCTTTTCTTTAGCTTCTCTTGAAGACCACAGAAGTAGATTGCTGGTCGGGTGATGGCATCCTCATTTTATCCAGGCCAACTACTTCCTGCCTCTTCCCAACTTACAAGTACCTGTACCATGGTGAGTTCTGGACAGCTTCCCATGCCTCAGATCTCCAAAATCCCAGGTTTGGGTCTTTTAAGAATATTCAAAATGCTTTGTTTGCCCCTGGTGTTTTGTGAAACTATTTTTCTTTACCTTTGTAACACAGCTTATGCTATGTTACAAAGCAGGAGGCTTTTAGAGGGTTGCATGTTCCAGCAACTAAAGCTACAGTCCATGCTAAAATGTAGACTCTTGCTGATTTGCACCAGTCACTCTTTCATAGACACTCCTGATAACAGCAGAGGCCAGGAGCAAACTATTCCCAAAGACTGGTTGCTCTGTTTTTCAGTTTTTAATTTATTGGTTTTGAAGCTGAGGGGAAAGAAAGAGGGAGAAAGACATAGAAAGACCTCGAGGCAAGTGAGAGGCCAAACACTTCTGCATCCCAGCCAGGCCCACAGCGTCCTGGGCTTTATCCTACTCTGTTTATCATTGTTCCGTAGCCAGCCCCAATCTAGGACCTATTGTTAGGGATGGAAGAAGCATGTAGTGTGCCAAAGAAAATGTTCTGTGTTTTTCTGAGTGCCTGAACGTAAGTCAGCAGGATGCTGGGAGCTGCCACACTAGACAGACTCATTAGTTACTATGCCAACTAGTTACTAGCAGCTGGTGCTCACCAAGGATTTGTACTGAAAACTTCCTAGGCTTGTCATACCACCTGAATGCCTTGTGGGAAAGAAACTGCTGCCCAAGATTGTCTTGCACTCTATGGCAAAGTGGGAGCACTGATTTATAAATGCACTGGGTTCCCTTAATGCCAGCAATGGCGCTTGTTCCTCCTTAGCTTCAGCCTTTACCAGAAAGGATGCAAAGTACTTTTCACTGACAGCTTGTTTCCTTATTTAATAGGAAAATAATTATTTTCTCAGTTTGCAAAACCTCCAGCCGTACTGATTTCTGCTGAGATCCTATCAGTTCTCACAAACTAAACAGGGTTAAACAGAGGAATATTCTTCATGAATGCTGAAGCTTCATTTACACAAGTAATTTGAGCCTAGTTTGCACTGCCTTTCAATGGAACAGAGACACTTTTCAAGCATTTCAAAACTCCCTGCTTGGTGAGTGATATATGGGGAACACCAATGTACTTCATGAATTGGTATTGTTGCCTGCCTCACAGGAATTGGTATCAAGCAAGTGCCCAGCTGTGCCATTGGAAGAAGGCTTCAGTTAAAATATAAATGTAAGCTTGATGTGTAATTCTTTTAGTATAGACTTACTTTTTGTCATATAGTTATTTGTAACTGTGAGATTCTCAGTGCCTCGTGTTCTAGGATCTGGTCTTGTCTACAACTTCAGTCCTTGGAATTCTGTTCAACTTTTTTAAAGTGGAAACAGAAGTCATCTCTCTCCTTTCTTGTGAGAGCTGATAATCGCATCCCTTCTGTATGGAGACTGGATTTTTTTTTCCTGTAATCAATGAACAAATGCATTAACATTTCAGTAGTATTTAGTATTTTAGTACAGTGACATTAATTTCTAGTACAGTTGATTGCATAAAGGTTGCTTACATCAGAAAAGAGCTAATGAATTGGTAAAGGGAACTAGAGTAGAAAGGTAGTTTGGAACCAGAAAATCTGGAGATGACTGTATGGTGTTCTAGCACTTCTAGACTGGATTCCAATCATAATTGCATGGTGATTTGTTGAAAATGGTCTCAGAAATAAACCTGTATCTTTTGTGGTGCAAAAAACTGCAGAAGAGAGGTTTTATGCTGTCAGTGAATTGGAAGAGGTTATTCTGGCCCAGCCTTTGTGAAAACTACAGCTGAAAGAAAGGAACATGGTGGGTTTCTTGCCAAAAACACTGAGTAGCCCGAAGAGCCTCTGGAAGGACAGAATCTTGCTTACAAAGGATGGGCCATAATGCCAAAGGCTGAGATTTCCTGTGCATAGTGAAGGCCTGAATCCTGGCCAGGTCTCTAAACTAAGCAACTCATAAATAATCTTGAGCAAGCTGTGAGAAGATTGCTCACAACCAGCCTGGCTGACAGAATGAAACCAAATCTCTTCTGGTGGCACAGGCAGGAATTCCTATTTCTCATTTCTTTGTGTGTGCATCTGTGCCTAAATCTGTTGTCTGTATATGTCAGGAAGTGAATATTCAATCATCAGTGTTCAGGCAATAACCCTGAATGGAAAACAAGCAGGTCTGTGAGTACGGATTCTACAATCCTCATTTCCATTAGGGGTGTGGAGTTTTTTTTCTGGTTATTTTTGGCTTTGCCTGAAACAGTGTGAGTTGTGAGAAAGCTTTTAATTCAGTTTGGGGGTATTTATACAGTCTCCCTAATAAGTGAACTCTTTAGTATCTCTTAAGGTGTGAGGTCCTCTACAGCTGTTTTGCAGCCTTCATTGTGGTGCTGAGCCTGTTGTAGATTTCCTTAGGCAGAAGAACTAACTTTTGCTTAAGGATGCAAAAGTGTTGTCATGCTTCGATAAATCATCCAGCAGGCAGAGACTGAGAATAGGAGATGCTCCATGATGCATTCCTGTGAGCATGGCAAACAGACTGAGAGCTGGAGCATGTCTCTGGCAGCAGTGTATTGATCCTCGGATCCTAAGCCCTGTTCTGTACCAGGGCAAATATCGCCTTAGATGTAATACCGGTATTTCACATAACGTGTTATGAGGGGACTTTACAAAACTGCAGATGAAATATCTCTTTATGAAAGTGACTCTAAGACTGGCAAATACACTGACTTTCTGTTGTCAAGTATTGTACGTTTATATTATAGAAGGCTGAAGTTTTGCAACTTAATGCATAAATGCAGAATAATGCATTTACTTTGATTTCTGTCTGTAAATATGGAAAACTCATAAAAGCCAACAGAAGCATATTCAGTCCAGAAGGACTCTGCAGGCCACGAGGATAAAATCTACTTAGGCAAACAACAGTGTTTTCAATATAGTGTCTAGAAAAAAATTAAGTCCTGTTTTGTTGTGTCATGTGGAGAGAAGGTATTGGAACTGCAGGAACTTGAGTACCAGATTGTGCTACAAGAAAATGTTAGCCAACATTATTGTGGTTTTGTTTGGTATTTTTAAATTTAGTTCTTCCTAAAGATTTAATAACATAATTTCAACCGTGCTCTCGTGGGTAATTTAAACTAAGCTTACCTGGGCAATATTATATCCTAAAGAATTTATTTTGGACTGTATAGATCATATATAGGTTGAAACAGGAAAAAGTGAATTAAAGCAGGTTAGAGGCCCAATAAGAGCATTTGAGAGTTCATTGAAATTGACAAAGGTTGGAGAAAGGCAGCAATCTCAGTGCATTTTTAAAAAAGACCAGTCTTAAGTATTAAGTCTTAAGTACTAATCCTTTACCTGATACCTCAAAACAAAAGAAATGAGGATCAGGGAAATGTTACTAAAATTTTGCCATTTGGATAGTGACCCTCACAGTACTTCAGACTACAGTCATTGTACATCATCTCCATGGCACAAAGTCTGGCTATCAGCAGGTCCAGTTTTAGTGGAGTTTTCATTTACATCAGTTTTGTCTCCTCCATTTTGTCTTGACTGTTAAAGTTTAGAAATAATCACTCAATCTTTAGCTTCATAAGCATTCTTTTGGATCAAAGGATGAATTTTATGTATTGCAGGTTCTGAGCTGGAGGTAGATATGGGAGAAGTTGGAACATAAGTTAGTTTCTAGAATTATTAATAAAACTTGAATACCTTAAAGAGTGCTTGAGTGAATTCTCTTACTTCTGACTTAGATCTGAGACAGGCTTCGTTTCAAACCCCTGATTAATAAAAAACACTGGCTGCATTTTCGCAGAGCAAATGGACTATCTGGTTCAATGTCCTGCTCAGACAGGGCCCACAGAAGATTCTGTGGGAAGAGCACTAGGTGATGTTAATAGAATGGCAATACTTCCCCAGCATTCTCTGGGATCTGATAATCAGTGATTTTTCTGGCCTGGAGATGGTATCTTAGGCTATAGATAGTGGCTCTTGCTTCTTTAAGTTGTCTAATCATATTTGAGCCCTTGTAGATTTTTTACATCCTTAATTTCCTGTAGTAACAAGGCCTCCACAGTTTAATTTTGTGTTATGAGAAATACTGCCACCCTTTTTGTTTTAACCTACCCACCTGATTGCTTCATTTGGTTCTTCCTGTATTTTGTAGCATGAGAGGTTAGTATTTGTTTCCTCTTCTCTCACAGGCTTGTGACTTTATAGATATTTTTCCTATTTCCTTTTAGTTGTCATTTTTCCAAGCTGAAGAGTCCATATTTATTTAGTAATTCCTCAATATATAAGCTGTTCCATATCTTTGATCATCTCTACAGCATTTCTGTGTACTTTTTCCAGTTCTACTGTATGCTTTTTGAGAAGGGAAGAGGGACAGGGGTTAGAACCACCCTCAATATGCATGAGATACAACTTTGGTTTATGTAGTAGCATAGCAGTGTTTGTGGGTTTGTTCTTTATGCCTTTCTCCATATTTCCTCACACTGAATTTGCTTTTTGAGCGTATTTACAGTGTTTTCATAGAAAAAATCTATTACAGTTATACTTGTAAAGTCTCCTTCCTGAATAGAGATAGCTAGTTCATAGTTCATCTAAACTAGATGAATTCTAGTTCATAAAACTAGAATTTTGTTTCCTTTTGTACATGACTTCATGGTCATTAAAATGAATGCCACCTACTAATTTAGCTTCTGGTTATCATCATTATCATTATTAATGTGTTTTTTCCCC
The DNA here is from genome assembly GCA_013397935.1 of Dasyornis broadbenti. Lineage (NCBI taxonomy): Eukaryota > Metazoa > Chordata > Aves > Passeriformes > Dasyornithidae > Dasyornis > Dasyornis broadbenti. The sequence goes on along the minus strand of VZRN01005907.1, from coordinate 1,060,860 downwards.
ACTTCTCAGTGACTTTCAGTTTTTCACCGGAAAGAAGATTTTCTTTTAATTTTACTCTTTTTTCTGCAAATCATTTAGAAAGTTTTGAAAAGTCAAGACCATAGCACAGATTCTTGTGGGACCCCAGTGGTAATATCCTTCCATTGTGGTAACTGCCCATTTCTTCTAGCTCTGGTTTCATGTGTTTTAACTAGTTATGAAATCTGTGAGAAGTTACCCCATACATCCTATGTTGGTTTATTTTATTGAGAAGTATTTTAACTGAATTTAACCTGATTTTCTCAACTGAGAAAAGCTGGTGTGAAAAAGTAATTCTAGGCAAATAGATACATACAATTGTTTAGTTCAAAACAGAGGTATTGAAGATCATATTCTTTCAGAAGTTCTGATGAGCAATGAATGAGGCTGTTTACTGAGCACTAACATGACTTTGGTGGAGCTCTTGAATGCTCTTCACCTTGGTATCTGGTGCAGTTGATGTTTGTTGCAAGGTGCTGGTCTGCAGTAATTCCCAGGTATCTCCCAAAGGCTTCATCCCAGTCTCAGCACAGTCCTTTGTGTTTTCACCTGTCAGTATGAACTGGCTTTACTGGAAGGATGACAGAGTCCAGCTGCATCACACAAGGGAAAAGTCTCATGAGCTTTAACATCAGAATGGGTGATGGAGTCTATATCTATGCAGTGGAAGGAGCAGATACAATGCTTGGCATCAGAGTTGAGTCCAGGTGACAGCAACCTGTTCTTAACCCATAGGGTGAGCTGGTGGGGTTGGTGAGGAGACAGCTGGAGATCATTTCAAAGATTCTTTGTTCCTTACCCTTTTTTCCTTTTAAGTTATGCTTTTTGTGGCATCATTTGCCTAGTAGGGGACAGTACTGGGAGACCAGCACCACACACACATCCATGGATCCAGAGCTGAGCAACTGCAGGTAAAACCACAGCAACAGAGAGAGGATCGTGACTTGTTTACTGGGATAGAAGAGGGGAGGCAGGTTCAGCAGAAGGAAGCAGCTCTCCCAAGGTTAACCAGAAAGCTGGCATTGGACCTTGAGTTTCAAGGCCTGAATACTGTGGGCAACATCACAGTTGTCATTTTTCCAAGCACTGGTAAAAGGAAAAGAACAGAAAAACTGAGAATCCTGTAGCGAAAAGTAGCAGGGAGTGAGAGTCATTTGTCCAGTATTGCATTGGAGTACAATGGAAGCAAAGGAATGAGGAAGCATAGGTGGGACCCCTTAAACAAAGAATCCTTGAGAAAGCTGCCCACAGCCAATGATCCGTAAGAGCAAAAGTAGTAGTGGTGCTCCAAGCAGGGGGAGGCCCAGAGGATACAAGGTGAAGATACTACTGAACTCCTTTTCTGCTGGATTATGATACTCTTCTGTTGCTGAGGAGCTGAGTATAGAAAGTGTCCATTTAGGGTTTGGAGTCCTTGTCCTCAGTTTGCTCTGAAAGGTATGCATTAGGTTGTTTTTGAGGGAGAGTAAATATGGCTGGCAGTTGTCTCCAGTCTTGTTTGAAACATCCTTCTGAATATTTTAAGGGTTTGCAATGATGACAAAGCTTTTGGGGGAAGGAGCAACACAGTCAAGGGAAGCTCTGATATGTTTAAAGAATCTAGGTTGTAAATTTTGATAGAATTCTGAAGCAAAGAGATTGCACTTAACTCTAGCCAAGACCACAACCTACACTCCAAATCATGGCATGAAAGACACCAATTATCTTCTACTTCCCAGTTCCATATGACGTGGATAGGAAATAAAAGGGAAGTCTGTCCTGGCAATCCAAAGGAAATACTTGGAAGCAGTGGCTGAGAGAAACATGACAGAGATCAACAGACAATTGAGAAGCTCAGGCATTGAGGCTTGAGGGTTATTAGTCAGAGTGTCAGAATTCGGTGGGTTATACGGCATCTGTCTTGTGAGCACAGAGTGTGTGAGTTGCTGGGCCATAGTAGCCTCTTCAGGACACATCTTGGTCCTGTCAGTCTGCCACCTGCTCTCTGCGAAGCCCCTTGGCCTTGTGTAGAAGTGTGGTGGTGCTGCCTTCTCACCAAGGCTTACAAACTTCAAAGCAAACCAGTGAGCTTCTGTTGGTACTTACCATGTTGCAGGCCACAGCTGAACTCCTGCCATGTAAGCCTGGGTTGTAAGAGTTCCTGTAACTTTGCAGGAGGCCTTTTGTCTTCTGGGAAAGCCTTGCATTGCTCTGATGATGAAAGAAATGGACCTATCACTCCCCCCAGATCTTTTGGATTGTAACTGTTTGGAGTCAGTGTGTATCCTAATTGCAACCTCACCCAACCAGTCCTTTATCCACTCTGGATATTGTACTGCGTGTCTGTTTCTATTCGATTCTTACTGCAGCATGTATGTGCTTAGTGTAAGCCTTGTGTTACTGTATTAAAGTCTCTACAAATCCAAATAAATAATTCTCATTAGTGATGGGAATCAGGTTTTTTTCCTGCTGCTATTTTGCCTGTCTTCAATGCTAATCAGCCACAGAAATGTTCCAGGTTAGAGTTTTTATCCTCTTTTCCTTTTTTCTCCTCAAGAGAATGTTTAGTGATACAGTCCCAGCCTGGATTTCAAGAAAATGCTTAGCAGGACAGCAATTGGCACATGGCACCTCTAGCAGGTGTTGTGCTTGCTAAGCCGCTTAATGCAAATTCATAGCTGGCTGAATATTAAGGGATTTTTTAGAGGCAGTAGTGCCTCATAGGCAGGAGTCCTTACATGCAGAGTGGTGAAAATATGATGGCTCTTCTTTCCTCAGGGTTCCAGAGAATCATCATTTTACCTTGGAAGGAGAGATGGAGAACAGTGTCTACAACAAGGTGACACGGAGTCCTCTGGCACCTCCCAGCTATCAGCTTCAGTTTGCTGTGCAGCAACTTCAGCAGCAGAAACTTCAGTCACGACAGCTGTTAGAGCAAAACCAAGCACGGCAACAGGTAACTAAGAAAAAATCCTGCCTGGGATGTAGCAGTGCTGACTGAATCTTACATGTGCAGAACAAACCTAGACAGTACATATGGCACAGATTATGTGAAGGAAATAGCTCTAAAAGTGAGTTGCAATGAAACTAACACTACCTGCAGTGAGTTTGATAGCATTTTGATGCTGTGGTTCCCAATAGCTTCTTCCATTGCACTGATACCTTAAGAGCTGGAGGGAATATGAAAAATGGCTTGTATTATTGATGTTCTGGATGACACCTAGATGCCAAAGATGGACCACTGCGTGTGGAACAGCATTTCCATCCTGCCTGGGGAATCTTTCAAGATCACAATGACTTAATTGATAGACTTGTTACCTTACTTTGTTAATTACAGAGAGACATATGTATTTTGAGTGATGTCCTGGCTTCCCTGCTAAAAAGAAGGAAGCCTTTGGGTGAACAAACCTTCATTCAAAAGAGCCTTGTCTCCATTAGCACAGAGTTACTTGTTAGCAGTCTGGCATGACTGGACTCCCATGAACAGACCTAACACATGGAGGTCTGAACACCCACTCTCCCTCCTGAGAAGCAGATGAGTCATTAGTCAGTGTTCTTGAGAATAGGTTGTAGGCAAATTGCCCTCATCCTTTTCTGGGAGCATCTTGTAGGAGAGGCCCTTCTGCTTTTGCCCCTTGCACTCCTTCTTTCAAGGCCCTTGCTTAGCCATGTAGTTTCCATCCTCAACTTCTCTCACCTACAGTCTTCTTGCACCCACTCCACACAGGAGGTCTTCTTTTCATCTCTGTCCATGGGGCTCTGGGTGGGCAGTTGTGGCTGCTCACGAGCTCAGGAAAGGGCCATAAACTGGCTTGTGCCGTTGAAGAGGGTAGAGCTGGCCATGGGGCCTGGCTGGGCCTTCTTCTAATTGCTGACACTGAGCTGATGTTATTCTTGGCCTAGGACAGAGCCATTACTCAGGAGTTTCTGTTAAAATGATTCTTTGTTAAACCTCCTCTCACCCCCACAACGTCCCCCCTTCTTTCTCTCTCTCCCTTCTCCTTCTGAGTCGAGCATTTTGGAGTTGCTGTATTGAGCCTATTGCCATGCCACAGGGCTCAGGCTGCAATGAATTTACCGTTAATGAAGAAAGATACTTGCTGAACATGGGGCCCTTCAGACTTTCTGTCCTGAATAAAATGTCACCTTAATAAAATCATTGTCTTTTGGACACTTCCTGTCCAAGACATTATATGAAGCCCACCATCCCTCCTCTTCCGATCACAGTTGCATCGATCCTCTGATGCCCCTGCCAGTCACAGCACTAGCCTTGTCTTCCCCTGCACCCTCTCTAGCTTTCTGTTACTGACCTCTTCCTTCTGCTCGTTAGCTTCTCAGGTTTCAGTCCTTTAACTTGGCCTTTCTAAGAACAGCCTTCTCTTTTCTGCTGTTTATGCATTCTCTGCCCGACATCTTCCCACTCACACTGCTTTGACCTCTGCACCACCCTTTCATACTGACCCTCATTTTTCCTCCCTTTTTAGCTAGATTTTATGTAGTTTATCCTAGCCTGCATGACTTTACCACATTTCCTTGTCAGTGTCACCTGTGCTGCCTATCTCCCATTGCCTGCTGTTTCCTTTCTGTTCCTTCCCATGCATTGAGACCTGTTTCATCCTTTGTCTTGCCTGCTACATTCAAATTTGTCATTCTCCTGTCAGCAGAAGAAATACATCCCCCAAGATTGAAGGCCTATCACTTGTAAGAGTGTTATCATCCCTCTGCTTTGGGGAATGCATGCAGGATATCTCCAAGACATTTTCATCTTGTTCAAATTCTTGTTATGGTTAGAAGGCAGACTAGCCATTTGTCAGTAGCTGAAGTACATCTGTTAATTAATATATCTTGAGGCACACCCTGAGTGTGGTGTGACCATGCCATGACTACACAGCAGTCTTTCCTTCTGGCTCTGGCAAAGGGACTAGTTGTATGTATGACTATACATATATGATCAAGTAAAAGAGGCACCGTGATGAATAAGACAGGCAAATGCTTCTCCTGTACATTAACCCATTCAGTATGTTAAGAGATGAGGTGGATGCACTGGAAAGCACAGGCTTTTCTAGTCAAGTATTTGTGTAATAAGAATCCCTCCATCTACCTTGCTGTAGATCTAGCTTATCATGTGTGTTAACATGAAGGCTTATTGTGTGCTTCTTTGTTGCAGCACCCACTCTTGGTTGAGCACTTTCCAGACACTTAAGAATGATGATGATTTCTCCAGGCATTTAACAATTTGCAGAATAGCAAATATTGTGTGGGTGGAAGAAGAGGAATAATAATGAATAGTTTTCACTCATTGTATGCAGAACTTAGTTCACACAGTGTAGTACAGTAGAAATAGACCTTTAATGCCAGAATAGGTACTTCACTACCTGGACGAAAAGAAAAACACCAAACTGACAGGATGAGAATCTAACAAATAGGTGGAGTGATATGGACCAAGAACAGAGACATTACAGACCTTGAGAAAAGAAAATAAAAGTAGAAAAAGGAAGAATTTGAAAGCAGAGACAAGAAGCTTAAGTCTGATATCAGTAAAATCAAGGAACAAGAATTACAAAATCAAACCAAAAGACAAGAAAAATAGGCTTATAGCAGTATTTTTACTGTTTAAAGAAGACTTCATGTGACATGTTATGACCTAGATGTTAGTATCACTGCTCCAGCTAGCAAGACAGTTAATATAACATCATTGTTTATTCTCTAATTGTTTCCTGTACTGGAAAGATGCCATTAGCTGTTAGGGAGGTTCCTTTTTTGTGTGGCTATGTTCTGTCTGCTTAGCCTAGCATCTGCTGGGTTTAAAATTTTATGCCAAACATTTCACATGGGAAAAAGCTAAATTAAAACAAGGAAAGTACAATTGTATGGTGGAATGATCCCCCTCAGACCTGCTTACATCAAAAAGGCTCATGTTAAACAAGACATGAATCGTGTTAATGAGTTGTGTGGGCATTTATGTGATCACATTTTCAATCACAAGTTTAAGTAAATTTTATACTATATATAAATTTTATATATTAGGCTAAGCTAATCTTAATTGATTCTCCTCAGTTATTTAAAAACTGCATGTCCTCTGAAATTTTCCTCATTTTATGAAGTTCAGCATATCTTTTAATATTTGTGATTCTCTTCTCACATCCTTACCATTTATTTAGATCTGACTGGAAATGCTGAGTACTATGAATAATATTCCTAGTATTACTAGAGCTACATTATTCCTGCCTGAGGATACAGGACCTCTTTGAATGCAGCCTTGAACATCATAAAACCGTTTTCTAAACTGTTATATATGGAACTGCAGTCAGATTTGCAGTATCTCTTTTCCTTCAGTTTCTTGTTCATTATTGTTTTGCAGCTTTCTCCCTGAGATTGTTTTCCCACTAAATGTGCTAACTGCCATTTTTCCCATTTGAGTCTTGTGATACTGATGAGTCAAAGTCTCAGTCTATGTAAAACAGAACAACCATTCTCAAAGCAGTAGTCTGAGCTGATTTATACCAGCTGAAATTTTGTCCCCATGTTTCTGATCCTGTCACTATTATTAGAATTATAGTAACGCCCAGATGTATTAACTGTCTTTCCAATACAATAATACAGCCCAATCCTTGCCCCAGAGAGCTAGCTGTACCAAGAGAGAAATAAAGCAGAAGGCATGAAGTCAACTGAATTTAGTATATTTTATTCTTGCTCTGAAGAATTTACCAAGGAGGACATGGTTCAGGACAGTCTGTGCATACCATGAACCTACTTTTCTTTAAGACCCCAAGATACTTCTCTTAGTGCGGTTTAACAATATGGTAGTTAATAGTACACTTTGAGCCTGCTCTTTATTGCCACTTTGTGAATTTTCAATTCCACCAATTGTTGTATCCAAACTTATTTAACTGAATACATTAATATGTATTCAAAAGAATTTCCACTGAACAATTTTTATTATTGGAAAGATCTTCCAACTCTATTAATTCTCTGTATTTTTGCAATGTTATCTGAAACACAATTGCTTTTCTTAAAGTGGTGGGTAGTATTTTGTTGAGTTTACTTTCTTTTCCTATTTTTTTCATCTTAAATCCTCATTATTGTTTATTGCTTATAAACATCTCTGTTTACAGTGCCAGGGATTTGGAACTAGCTGCAGAGATCTTTATGCAATACATATGTGTGTGCATCTGTCTGTCAGCTCTCATGCACTGCTGAGTCTCTCATCTTTTTCAGACTTGCTGATCCAAGTGAATGTGAATGGGATAGAAATCTCAAAGCTGTGTTTCATACAAATTTCATTAAAATCAAGAGCTATATGTCTAGGAAGGGGATTCAACTACTGTTCCCTTTAACGAAAGGCTGTAGCATGAGACCACTCCTAAATAGACAGCACAAAATCAACACAAGAATGCCCAGACCCACGAAGAGAGGCATAATTTGGGGTATGCTTTATATTAGATACTGTAAGACAGATTCACAGGAAATGAGCTTCATTACCTCCTCTGGTCACACAATGAACATGTTTTTGCTTGCAACATTTGTTCCATTACTGTGTTAGGGATGGGTGTTAGATACAGGAATGGTAAGTGCCAGGAACATTCTTTCTGTTTTTGAAGATCATTAATATATCTGCTTTTCTTCAAAGTACTACAGTACCTCTCTGCTTTTAATCACTAACAGCCCAAGCTTAGCTGCTACTGACTAATACTCTTAGATGTACATTGTCCTTACTGACAAGCTGTACACATTGAGATTTTCTAATTAAAAAGTATTTTTTTTTTTGTACAGATAATACTTTGTGTATGGTGTTCATGTTGTAGATATGGAAGCAAGGAGATACTGCTTCAGTCTGTGACTTCAGAAAAAGCACTTTCTCTGTCAGTGCTGACTTTTTTCATGGGCAAGACAGGGTTAATGCTGTCCCATCTCCCCAGAAAATTGTGCATGAGAATTAACTCACTAATACTTAATGGGAATTTTAGCTAAAACATCTTACAGATTTTTTAATATTTTTCAGATTGGTAGCTCTAGAGACTTGTTAGGGTAACAAAAGTCTCAACATTAAGTTAAATCTGCCAGCCCAGGAACTGTAATTACAAGTTTTTCACTTGAAGCAGCCATAGTTATAGGGTGCTACCTGCTTCAGGACTGCATGTGTCAGGGTTTGTCTAGGCTTCTGTTCTCCCCAGACCCTCAAAATCCCTAGTGATGAGGTCGGTCTCCTATTTTTTGGATGTGCTGAAAACTCTTCCCAACTCTTCCCAACTCTTCCTTTGTGTGGTCAGGCTCTGCTCTCCCTGGCTGTCCTCTTTATTTGCACAGTAGCTTCTCCTGGTTTCCTGCCCTGTCCCCATGGAGTTCACAGCAGGGCAGTATACTTTGTAGCTGAATCCAGAAGCCATGGTCTGTGTCAGCTTCCAGTCTCCCCATCCTTGCCTGGAAGACAGCCAGAATCTCAGCACAGTGTGGAGACAAAGGCCTTTTTGGAAATCTGTAACCCCCAAGAAAAACATCCATGACCTTTCTTTAGGCAGGTTTCAGCTCAGTTTTTGCCTATCTGACTCTGTTAGAGCATGCATGCTTGGTGTTTCTTCAGAGTCACAACCTCATTGCCAATGCATATTAACACTGGGAAAAGGTTATGACTGTATGCTTTGTGGACTCTAGGATCTTAGTGATTTTAGTAACAAGAACTTACAGGAAAGATGCATACTATCTAAAGAACTTAGAGGAAAGATGCATAATATCATTTCACAGTGAAATGTGACTGCTGAATAAGAAGTGGGTGCAGTGACTTGAGGGTCTCTGTCCCAACCCTACAATATGTCAGGCTCTAAGATGCAGAAGACTAAAACAAGTTCCATTTTATTTTTTTTTTTCTGGGGTGAGGTGGGATGTGACGGCTGTTTTCCAGACTTCTGCACTTGTACTAGATTCTTCATTCTAAATCAGGAAGCTGCAATCAAGGTAGAGCTTCAGGGAAGGGAGAGGTTAAGGACTGGGAGCTCAAGGGCGTCTTGTCAGTGCACTCTAGTTAGGAAACAGGCCTGTTTTGGCTCCTGCACTTCCTTTTCTCCCTAGAGCTCTGCCTGTCAGAAATGCCTTCCCACACACCACTGCTCTGCCATTTGCCAGAGAATTGCGGGGGAGAGGGGCTTTTCCTGTGTGTGTGCTGAGACTCAGCCAGCTCTCAGACTGTGGTTTTCTCTGGAGCCTGGAGCCCACTTGCTGTGGCTTTGTGTATTTTCCACCAGAGGAGAAACTGAGGACAAATTCAGTGAAGGGCACTGCTCCCAGGGTCACACTGAGGGCTCAGCTCTTCCCCTCATCTCCTATCATTGACCTCTAGATGCTGAATTACAAGGTTATGGTATTGCCTCTGTGCTGGGGATCTGACTGACTTCGAGGAGACAAAGCCCAACTCCCAGCAGGTTGCTCCTTTCTGAAAAGGGTTTAGCAGTCTGCAAGAGCTCCCATAAGGGAAGCATTCTCCACTCCCTGCTTTGCCAGTCCGCTGCTCAGTTCTCCAGTGTCTCATAGCATGCAGATGCTTTTTTTCCCTGTGTCAAATCTCCAACATGCTTACTCTCCCACATCTTACAGGAATAGAAATACTTTCTGTTATAATAATTCTGGGGATTTTCTTTTTGTCAATGGTGGATTTAAAGTTCCCTTTTCAGAAGAAGGTACCCTACAGTTTTTCTGTTACTCCAAGCACCTACAGATTTAGACTAAATAAGTGGCATTGTATCATCTTCCCCATAACCTTTTTCTTTCCTAGAACTGTGTCTCAATCCCACCTCTCACATAAAGACAATTTAGCAAGATAATGCAGAAAGCCAATGTAATAAAAGCTTTACTTCTTTGTGGATGGAAGCCCACTGCAAGCTTAGATTGAGGATTGGACCTCTTGTTTTTAAATCCAGAATAGTATAGTTCTGTGGCACTTACGAGGTTTTCTGCCTTCGTAAAAGCTAGTCCTGGCTTCCTAGGGCATAAAATTCTGCTCTAAAAACTACTTCACTGGCTTAACAGCTGAACTCTTCTGTTTATGTGTGGCACTTGCCCCGGAGCCCTGGGGTTGCCTTCACCAAACAGATATTGTCCCTCACAAAAATGTCACCCACCTCCATCAGCATTCTCAGCAATGTTCACAGAGGTAATCACCAGTTACTAGGGGATTTTTGTTTTCTTTTTTTCTTTTTTATTCTTTTTTTTTTACCCAGGCTGTCTTTGCCAACTACTCACAATCCAGCACCAGTCATATATCTATGCCAGCTGGCTCTGATGCTCGCAAGACATCAAGTGCCACTTCTAGTATCCAGAAGGCAGCCAGTTTGCACAAAGTGGTGCCATCCCAGAGTACACCTCCTCAGCTGGTTCCAAAGCCTCCAACAAACCACAGACAGGCAGTGATGAGAAAGGCTGCAGCCCAGAGGATTTCCAAGTAAGTTTTATCTCTTCCATCCATAATAGGGAGTTGGCACTGGTTCCCCTGAAAATGAATATTGGAGAAGAAACTGTCTGCATCTGACTCTGACAGATCTTTTCGGCTGTGCTGTCCAGGATAAATCTCAGAAGAACCTGAGGTGTATGTAGCGAAGTAAGTGTTGCACTATGTTGCAGCTGAGTTTCACAAGTGTATGGAAGGTAAATGAAACATCATGCAAACCTAAGGACATAGGAACTGTCAGATTGATCCCAGGGTGGGATTCAGTAATGTAAGTACAGCTCGATAGTGGCCTTTTAGATGCCCAGGGCTATTCCACCTGACCTCCAGCAGCTGTTCCAGATGAGTACAGGTCTTCTGTAGAATTTGTGCTGTATCTGTCAGTCTCATGGAGATGTCTCAAGTAACTTGAGAGCACCAATTACAGTACATCTATGTTTAGGCTTTTGAGTCACTCCCTCTGTCTAATCTTTGATGGGGGCTAGAATCTGATGGGTTAGAAGAGGGTGCCAAAAAAAAGCCAAAACAAAGCAACAAAGCAATCCAATACCTTTAGCAAGATAATCTGCCCTTGAGCCAAGTTTTCCCATAAATTTAACACACAATGTTGGATGTAGGCCTTCAAGCACAAGTGTTTATTTCATTTGAAATGTTTATATTGTGCTTGATGTAATGATAGCTTCTCTCATTAACTGTAGAAATCCTTCTTTTAACTTTTAGTAAGCTTTTAGTTATGTAGTGCTTACTGTTCGAAGGTAAGTGGATGGATTTGACATGAGTTATCTTTAAAAATGAACAAAAATTTTCACCGTGAAATATTGCTTACTGATTGTAAGTTTCTTTCCTTTCAGTTTCTTAGTATGCCTTCTCTTTTGTGCATTAGGAGAAAATGTGAGCAAGACTTCTGAGTTTTCAGCTTCCTCAACTCTCTGTTTATCTGCTCTTAAATGGCAGAACTGTTTCAGTCTAAATCCTTCATCAGGTTTTTCCTCATATATCCTCGGACTTGTTTCATCCTGAAAAATTGCTTTCACAACTTCCTCCCTTGTACTTACTCTAAAGCCAGAAGAGTTGTAAAGCTTTCAGAGCAAGCTCCTGTGAGGTTTCCTGATTCTGTTTTCACTTCCTGTTTAAAGAGAGAAGTTTTAGATTTAGATTACTAATGAAAAACACCTTATGAAGATGCAGTCAGTGTGTGTGAATCAAATTGGAACTGCAAGGCCTGTTTAAGGAACTTGGACAGAACTGCTTTGGGGAAATTTGTGTATTTTCTGCCTGTACTCTTGCTATCTTAAGAGATAGCACACAGAATTAATCCCCAAAAACTGTTTTAAAAGAAAACAAGATGTTAGTACATTTTGTCAACTCAGCAAATGCAGATGTGAGTATCAGGTCTGGCAGGTATGTTCTGGTAGGTTTGCTATCCAATTTCTTTCATGTTGGGTGGCACTTGTTAGTACAGGTAACAAGCTGTGTCAGTGGGTTTCTCTGCTGGGCAGCAGGGATGTGTATTTGAAGATGCCGGTGTGCTGTGCTCACTTCTTGGCAAAGGAAATGTTTATCCTTGTGAGATGGAATTGCAGCTCCTTGGACAGACTTTACTTTGCTGCATTTTTGTGGTTTCTGCTTTGTGACAGGCAGGAGTGTGGGAAAACCGGAAAAAGTTCAGCACCAAAAATGCACAGAAGGGGGGAAAAAAGCAAAAGATTCCTTCAGAATTTCAGAAAACTAATCCAAGTATTGAAGGCTGCAAGGAGCCACTCAGGAAATATTTTCCAAGTTGCCTTTCAGTCTCCAGCACAAAGCTCCAAACTCATTCTTACCATTCATGGGATCTTGCAGTAACATTTTTTCACTTACATGGAAAACAGCAGTGCATAGCTATATTTCCAGCATACTGAGAGCTGATCGTTTAAAAACTGCTATGTCTCAGACTAATTTAATCCATTCATTGTTGTCAGGAAAAGACCAGATACACATCTACAGAGGGGAGTGAATGGAGAGAAGCCTCTGTGTCAAAGGAATATAAACTAGAGAAGAAAAAGATGTCTTGCATGTTCCAGCCTGTTTTCTACAGTCACTGATAATTTTGTACAAAGTATTCTCGGACACAATGTGTAGTCTGCTTTCAGAGAAATCCAGTGGTAGAAACTCTACTGTGTGCTATAATAGTCTATTTAAAAATTTAGACAACCTTTTTATCAGCTCGTTTCTCCTGACATGCTATCTGAATATTTCCTTTGTTTCAGCCTGTTGTACCTTGTTCCTCCTTCCTGAACCTTAAAGACTTCCTCATGTAAATACTTTCCCTCTTTTGAATATCTTTTTACTTCTTGGAGTAACCTAATTTTGCTTAGACTTGTTGAGATTCTGTAAACTTCAGATAGTAGTTCTACCTGCCAAGTACTTAACTGTCTTGAATTTACACTATTTTCTTCAGTTTTTCAAAGTGCTAGGACTGTGGCACCCAAAATTGTACTTTCCCAGTGTGGGACTACCATATCCTTAGGTTATGACATGGCAAATACCCCTCTCCATAACATCTTTTTGGCTGCTTCGTCTGTCAGGTCACTTTTGATTTGCTGCCCTCTCTTAACTCCTAATACTTCTTGGCTGTTTTCCTGATCTCTTCCGTTAAAGAGGATCTCAGGGCTATGTATTATTTCCCCAAGACTCACTGAAACTATTCCCATTCTGTTGTTAAAGCTCTCATGTCTCTTTCTCTCTCCCCATATATTTCAGTAAGCCAGACCTTACTTCTGTTTCCTCTTGCACTGCCTGGCTTTTGCTTCACATCTTAATAAAGATCATATTTTTAAAGTTGTTTCTAGCATTTCTCCAGAGACAGGACTGTGATGACAAAACTAAAATCAACTTTGTCTCTTTCACCTATCTTCTTCTTGCATGCGTTATCAATTCTCTCCCAGCCAGCACGCGTGGCTTCCAGAATAGGAGGAAATAAGAAGTAGAAAAGTCAACTACAAACAGAATAAGATGCTAAAGATGAACATTACTGACTAATTCAAAAACTATATAATAACTTGGACACTTCCCTGGTTGAAACATAAAGGAAAACAGTAATGGAATGGCCAGACAATTCAGTCTTGTCTTTTCAGTTCCTGGCTTCTCTTGTTTTTTTAAAAGGTGGTAGATTGACTTTATAATGGATTTTATCCAAAGCAGACTCCTTGCTTAAAGTAACAGAGTGGAAAACAGGGGCCCGTATTAAGGTGTGGAAAAAGACTAACTGGGAGAAATGGTTTAATATGCAGCTCTATGCTGAAGTATAATCTCATAAAATGGTCTCACGGGGCTCCATGGTTTTGATTAAATGTGCTGGTATCACTAATAGAAAGTTTTTGACCAGCTAACACAACAAACCCTTTTCTTTTTTCAAGAGTCAGACTGGGTCTTTCCCACTGTTCATGCTGCCATGCTATTGACAGGTCTGTGAACTATGAAGAGACCTGCTGATAGCAGACCTGCTTGTATTTTGAGATAGAGATCACAGATACAGTATTCATAAGCCATGGAATGAAGCAGATGTCCCTGGAAGCAGTATTTGGTGTATGGAATCTTCACATTACAAGATGATAGCATGCAAAGTAGAAAAATATATTAGCTCAACTCTTCACCAGAGTGAACTGGTACAGGTGGTAGATAAAAAACCTTTCTGCTTTTAGGAATGACTAAGTCATAATGAATACACATTTCTGTGCTATCATTCACATAGTAACTTTTTAGAAACCTTCTCTCTAACTGTGACAGCATCAAGGAGAGCAAGGCTTTGAACCTATGAACAGAAGCATCAATCAAAGAAGAGGTCTCAGAAAAATTGATCTGTCAATATTAGACCACTGTATATAAAGAGAGAAAATGCTGGGTGGAGAAAAAGAGCATATAGTTCAAGATGGAATCAGAGAGAGATCAAGAAGATCACCAAGTTTATCAGCAGTAGACTGGAACATTACAAACTATTGGGGATATTGATCAGCATGGTGTAATTTCTTGTACTGAATATCTCTTTAAATGTCTTAACAACTCTATTCAGGAAGCCTTTTGAAACAAATATTCCCTTCAAGTGTAGCTCCCACTACCACAAGCACAAAAATCTCTCTACTTTGTTCTCTCTTGTTTTGCATGGTGCCAGCAGTAAAAGAGCCAAAGTTCTTCTCTATTGTAACTGGTACAGAAACTGGGTAGAGGGGATGTGTTTCTCCAGTATTCAGGAAATCTATCCCAGAGCGGGGAGGAGTCCTGACTGCAATTGGACACAGAAGTAGCCAGCTTTTCTAGAATGGGGGCCAAGCCTAGCAAATGTGCCAAAAGTAGATTATGATTACAGAGCAAGCCCTGTAAAACACTGGTTCTGTTTTGTATCCTGTCTTGCCCATGCATGAAGTGTCTTAAGTGAGCAGAGTACATCACACATAGAAACTGAGTGCCCACTGAAAAGAGGACGGGCAGCAGAGCACACATGTAACAGTTACAGGAACCCCTTCGACTGTTTTGCTACTGCTGTACTGCAGCATGCTTGTTTTTTCAGCTCCTGAATATCTGGGTTGATCAGGCTGCCTGACTCTTAGAAGTTTTTGGCAGTAAAAGCAGTGCATCTGAGAGACATGCCTTGATTTAACACCCTGACACAGCTGGGCTTACTAGACCTGTAGCTCATAGCCCTTGGCTAGCCTCAGATCATACATACAGATACGCATACAGGGATACCGTGTCCAAGAACAACGAAGAGGAACAAGCCTCCCTGGCTCTGGGTCTTTACATCTGTTGCTGTCCTCTTGTCAAACCTGGGCTTTTTGTGATGTGAATATGTTAGTGTCAGTTCTGTCTGGTTCCACTGGACCTTTAGATGCATCTATAACATCCCAGCAATAGGTTGTTAAAATGAAGGTATTCCAAATTCAGTAAAAAAAGTATTTCTCGTTCTCATGTAGAACAAAATTTGCAATCCAAGGCTGGTCATCTTAGGCCTGGTCTAGTACCTAAATTAAGGAAGCCAGTAGCAGTTTCAAGGAGGAGTTAGCTGCCTAGGAGATAGAAAAGGGCAATGACAGATATTTGAATAAAAGGTACAGTTGGGACAGTGTTCCTGTTAGTATCGAAGTGGAGAAGATAACAATGGATTGCATTGGAGAAGTGGAAGCAAAAACGACACAGACATTAAAAGTAGGAAACTGAGAAAAGGCAGTAGGATTTCAGGCAACCCAAGGACGAAGAAAGTGGAAAGGGATTAACTCAGTTTAAACAGTGAATATGTCCTGACTCTGAAGCTGCCATCAGGACAGCACAGAGAGCATGAGGGGAGTGAGCTTAGCATGGTGGGAGACCCCAGGAGCAGAGCTGACAATGAGCTCTCAGAATGAAGTGACAGTTGAAACTGCAAGAATCAAGGTACATTGTGGGTAGGCAGAGAAGAAGGGCAAGTCTGTAGAGAGAAAGAACTTCTCTGAACAATAAGGTAAAAGTGTGACTGTTCCTTGTTTTGCTTTTTTGTTGTGCTTGCTGGCATTCTTGATTACTTTTTCAACTACTAGTCTTACTTTCTGCTTACAGAAGAATGAGCTGAATTTGGCTGTCAGTCATGCTGTTTTAATTATGAGCATGGAACCTCTGTGTAAGAAGCATAAAGATCCATCTGGATTCTCAGCTCCCAGAAGGACTGTGCAATATCAGCACAAAAGAAACCATAAGAATAGATCCAAAATTCTCTCCAAGAGACAATAAACATAGAAACAGGCACCTCATTTGACAATAGCATTTCCAGTTAAGGCTGACTGAAGGAAGGGGTTATGGTATGCAAATGTATCTGCATCCCTCTCCCTTCATGTATGGACTCCAATTTATTTCACTGAAATCCAGCTAAGATAAAATTCAGGAGTCCCTCACAGACCTTTTAGCTGTCAGGAACATCTGGATTACTGGCAATTTGCTGATCTTGGAATCTGAATGCAAAAGGTTTCAAATAAAACCATAGAAACTGCATGTGTGTGTCTGTGTCTGCTGTCAGGGCATCCCATGAGAATTGGAGATTATGGTGCTCTTCTGGGGAAGAGCAACTGTAACACTGCAGAACTCAACGAGTGAAGAATGACTCTGGCAGAGACGAGTGTACACACGGAAGTCTGGAGTGATCAGAACTGACTTGGGCAGGAAGGAAGAAAAGCAAGGAGGGATAAGGCAGGAGAGGACAAACCAGGAATAGATGGATAGTTGTATAGATTTTTAAGGACAGAATAGAGGCTTGCAGCTGTATAGCTTGCCCTTCCTTTGTGAGTAGACCCAATTTTTATGTAGGAGAACATGGTTTCAGTTTGGTAATGAATCTTTGTAAGTTAAAGTAAGTGCAGTTGTAGTCTACAGAATCTAGTTTTACTGTAATTCAAGTGCTGAGATCAATTCAGAAGAATTTGCATAAGGTATCTGCTTGAGGAGTGGCTGGTGGAAATTAGATGCATCCCATGTGTCTCAGTTTCAAAGATAAGTGAGAATCTTGGCTAAATGAGCTCTCTCTGCTGAGGCAAGATGTAAGACTTAACTCTTGAATTTAGCATTTTTTGGCAGCATGTACATTTTTGTGCAACAGATGCTTAATCACTTTCATTCAAATCATTGGACTAAGATGACCATAACATTACTAGGTGAGATGTATGTTGGTTGTCCAGTACAATTTACTGTCTTTTTTATTCTCCAGAATCAGCTTCCAAGGCATGTGAGACAATTAAATGTTTTAGTCATGTTGAAGTTTTCTTGGTGGCTTGACTGTTCATCTGTCTTGCTCTGCTTTTTTTGGAGTCAGTTGCTGTCACTTCAGGCACAGCTTCCATGGTTACAATCCCGTGAGATTATGTAAATAAGGGAAATTCTCAGTTTTTTGCTTGAGACTTTTATTCTTCCTTGCTGTATCACTTCTTATCTCTGTCTAATTTCATGGTTTTACCTCTTTAGGGTTACCTCCACTGAAAAGCAACTGAACGAATTTCAGAACAACCTTCACAGTGCTGCATCCTGTGAGCCAGGGACATATTCCACAGGTGAGTGACAGTGCCAAAGACCGTGAAAGTGGGGGTGGGTATGCTGGGATGCTTTCATCTTTTTCAAGAACTGGCACGGAAAAAACTATCTCAGCAAGAAGAAACACAGCTGCCTCCTTTGCATGTAGTGGTTCCTAGGTAACAGTCTGGGTTCAGCTGTGCATCCCAGGGAATTTATACCCCCTGGGATTAAAACGACTAAACAGAAGGGAGCAAAGGCTGAGTTTCACAGAGTTGGGACACCCCTTAAAATGTGGCGGGGGGGGGAGGCACCTTGGCTAAAATGGTTCCTTTTTGCTTCAGACTTTGGCTCAAGATGTTTTGTTGTTTAAGCTCGGCCTGTAATAAAGGCCCAGGACATTCTTTACATTTTTCTTTGGTCTTGCAGAAAAACCTCTTAGTTCAGAAAGACATAGCTGATACTTGTGAATCAGCTGCATAGTGAAGTCAATCAGTAGAGGTGAAAGTATCTGATAGAAAATTGCTGAGACTTACAGAATCAAATCTTCATTGTTCCCTAGTGGCTGATTAATTCAAATACATTTCTTTGTTGTTAAGTTCTCAGCAAATGAGGACCCAATCAATTTTTCATTGATGCAGAACTATTGGCAGGTAGAGCATGATCTTGATAAACCCATCCTACCCATGGCTCACAATAATTTGTGATAGTGCTGTAATGGAATATATGGACAGATTATGTTCCAGAATGCTTTGAATAATTATGTGTCTGACCTTCTGTTTTGCAATGAAACCATGAAAACATGACTTGAGTGTCGCTAATGCAGTGATCTCTGTGTTTTCAGAGGCTGAAAGAAAAGTTTGTGTATGGGTGAACTATCCAGTTCATCTCTTGGATATTTATCTCTGAAACGTAAAAGATGACATTTCCATTATTAATGTCAGTGGGTTTTTTGCTGATCCTCTAGCACAAACATTCCACTAATGCACTTAACATACAGTTCCAAACTGCCTCCCACACTTTACCACCTGCCAAAAACTCCAGTCATCCTACCAGAAATTTTACAGGGTGAATAGCCATAGTCAATATAAAACACCCTATGGTACACTGGAATGTGTCAGTGTACTCTGGCATATAATGGGATTATCAAAATAAATAAAATTATGTCAACCCTGTGGTATATGTATAGCTGAAGCAAAAAATTTGATCTACTGTATAGTGCAAGTTAAGTTTTTTTAGTACATTATATAAAGGAAGGTTACAGATAAATTTAAAAGTAAATGTAGAAATTAAGTTCTCAATATATTGGCCAAACTGGTTTATTGAGTGGGCTTGCAGGAAGGTGTTTGTGTGCTGAATCCTGCCTTCTTTTTCACATTTTCAAGAGCACTGTCATAGTTGCCACCCTGTAATTTTAACCTCTCCAAGTGACTCTCTCAATCTCCTCTGGGTACTGTTGTTGCTACGTGTGTCCATCATAACTGTAGGTAGCATTTTCCCATCCTTCCCCATTTCTGTGAATATTTATGCAGCACATGCATGAGGATGATTGGATAGTATTAATGATGGAATGCAACAGCCAGAGCTGGAGGAATAATACAGGCTAGATAACAACTGTAAAGTTCAGGGTGGTCACTTCTCTGTGAATACTTGTAATCCAGTGAGAACTGAGAACTTCAGCTCATATTTTTTTCTGTAGAACTGGGCTAGCTGCACTGTGCTAAACTACCTTCTCTGAAGGTGAAACAAAGGGTTAGCTTGCTATTTAGCTAGGAGTATCAGGGCTTAGGTAAAGCCCAGGTTTGGCTAGGGGTAGGCTTGTAGAACCACGTTGGGTGGGTCACTCAAAGCTTCCTTGTTGCTAAAAGAGGTTCATAGCTCCAAGAACAGTGCTAAATATTGCGGTGATTAAACTAACTAGAGGGAAATGTTTGTTCTTGGAAACTGGGAAATGATATTTTCTTCAGCTTTGCACCAAGCCACTGGTATGCGTCAGAGGCTGCTGTGCCCAGTTTGTGTGTCTCAGAAACTACTCTGGTCCTTGCTGCAGGAACAGCTGTTTTTCTTCTTCACTCTCTTCATTGACTGCTTGCACTAGGGCCCTGATTTCCCCTCAGCAGCAGTTTACTTGGGGTTACTGTTTCACATGTATTTAGTATCCTAGACACCAACTAGAGAGGCTGGACACACAAGTCATAAAGCAAATCACAGAATAAACTGCAAGCATTTAAAGATAGAATGCTGTGAAAAGCTGTAGAGATAAAAGAGGAATCAGGCAGAACCTCTGTATAAACACACACACACACAAATGTTGAAAATCATCTGAGAAGCCTGAATAGGTCTACTCCTCTGACAGCATTCAGAACAGTTATGGGGCTCTGTGGAGAAACAGCATAAAGGTGTCACAACTGATCTTACCTCAAGCCAGGATGATGCTCAATGGAAGAGAGAGACAGGAAGTATGGAAACTTTTAACTAGATTTTCCAGAAGACAGTTCACTAGTGGTTACTAGTGCAACTGTAGAATAGCAGTTGTAGACACTGTTGTGCAGTGGGCTCAGGCTCTTGAGAGCAGATCCCTGAAATAAAAGGGGAAAAAAAAAAGTCAGCATTTCTGCAAAGTAGCTGAGGATTCTGAAACTAGCCACTAATACAATGAAAATAGCCTCATCCTCATTTCAGAGAGAGGCAGAAGTTGTGTGAGCTGTCTGTCACTGGTGTAATGAGAGAGAAGGCAGAGAGCCTCGTGACTGCACAGACAGGAAGCTAAATTTGCAAGCTTGCAATTGGGGGTTATTTGTAGTATCTGAACAGACAGATTCTTATCAAAATCTGTGAAAGTTTAACAAGATTTATTCTAATAAAGAAATACTAAGAATTACTACCTCTAGGGAACATTCAAAATTCTTGTGACCTGATTTTTCACTGAAGTTAAACACCCAGCCACTAGTGGGTTTCTGAAAACATAGCCATTGTCACACTGCTTTTTTTCCTTCTATGTTACTTTGAGGGTCCCTCAGCACTACATTGATTGTTTCCTGTTTCATGTAATTTAGCAATTTAATTAGTATTATTGAAACAGGGTGATTTTGAATAAAGGAAGCAATTCTCTTTTCAAAGTCTTCTTCAGAATACAGCTTGCTGAGTAACAGCTAAGCTAAGTACCATGGCTGGTTGTTCTGGTCCAGGTTATCTTTAGGAGGCTGTGCTTGATATATGGAGGCTGTGCTTGAGTTCAAATGATGCGAGAAGATCAAACTGCTCATTTTTGTTTTACTGTATATTTTAAGAATCTAAGGTGTATGGAGACATTTTGCCATGTTTTGAGGTTTATTTTCCATTCCTCTCTAGTAGTATTAGGTAAATAGTGTATGAATTTGTTTTCTCAAGAAAGTGAAGGTCTGGATAAAAAGATGTGATCTTTCCACCAGAGTTTAGCTTTTGAACAAGATGGCAAGAAACATCAAGGAATTTTTTTAGTTATGTGTCAATCTCAAAGTTAGAAATTAATTCTATTTATTACTTTTCATTTTTGAAAATACCAACAGAAATTAAGTTTTAGGGAAAATAGAGGATGAAGAGCACGTTGTGAAAATATAACAACATAGTCCCAAGCAGCTTCTCTGTTCTGAACTGGACTCTTGTCTATAAGAGCCTGGAGACAGGAACAATCTGAAAGTGTAGTTAACCTCTCAGTGCAGTTGTGGAGTAGACGCTCAAGTTGATTTTATTTGGTTTGGTTTGATTTCCAAAGGTAACAGCAATTGTTGAGTTGCTGTATGAGTGAAATCTGTGTTCTTTAGGCTTTTCTCCTTTATTTGCTGCCAGTGTCTTAAGAGTTTGTGACATTTTTATTTTAAAAGCTTCAGAAGACAGAACACTCTGGGGTTCTGTTTTCCTATGACAAAAACATAATACACTAATAATTTATGTAATTACAAACAGATATGAATCATGATTAAAACTGGGCAAGACTGATGCCTGGCTCCAAACTCGACAGGATCTTCATCTTTCTATAATCAGACTGATTAACAATAATGCAGTTTTATTGTGCTGATGTTTATATTACCAGTGTCCACATAACTTTCCACTGTGTTTGCTTAGAGGAGAAAAAACCATTAGAATTAGGGGAGGTAAAAATTAATAATATGCATTTCAAGTTTGACGGCAGTGAAGACCACTAGTTCATGCAAAGTCTTGGGTCTCTGCCTAGTCTGGTTGAAAAGATGAGACCAAAACTAATTTATTTGTATTTTAGTTCTCTTGAGAATACTTGATACAGAAGGTGAGTGTCAAAACTCAGCCCGAAACTAGGATGAAACTTCTTGAGCTAGTTGGTATAGACTTGATTTTATTCCCCATGATTCTCTGTATCTGAGCTTAGTTGCAAGGTGATGAACAGTTATCTGTTTATTTTGGACATTCACCTGGCCCCCATATCTGCATGAATGCTAAGTCCTGAAAGTATGCAACTCTTTGAATTAAAATGTATTGTCATCTGTAGGGCATAAAACTGGATCCTGAACTGCCAAGAAACTAGTTGAAGATTATGGGGATTAATAAAATGGTTTGGATCTAATCCATGTAGAAGGCAGGCTGCTATTCTTCATTTTCTAGTGATTTCCTTCTTTAGGCTAAGGTGGAAAGCAGTGTCTAAGTGCCATCCAAGTGTGATGAATGTGCAAGCAGTGTGGTCCAGTATGGAGCAGTGAATGGAGCCTGCTTGTAAACTAGGGAAGTAAGGAGCACTTTTGTACTTACTCTTCTCACTATCTAGCATGCTCTAGAGTTTTTTCATTTTACAGAAAATGTACAAGTAGACTGTGTATTTCTGAATTTTTTTTAATTGAAGATTATTGTATGGACCTTCAAAACAAGGTCATGTTATTATATGTCTTGTTATTTGAGACCTGAAATTAGAGTTAACATTGGAGATGCTAAGCCTTGACTGGCTGTTGTCTACCCACTGATTGAACATTATTCTTCAAATGCAGCCTCTTTAGACTCTTTTAGCAAGTATGCAAAAGTACAAGCTTCAAAATTGTCCTGGTCCAGGAAAAAAAAGGCAAGTAAACAGAGCAAGCATATAAACAAGACACATACATCATATTGTTTGCCAGATCTAAACAAACAAAAGAAATGTGTGGAATTTTGAGATTCTTTTATCAGCCAGAATCTCACAACTCTCTTGGAGCATAAAGGATGGGGATAGGATGTAATATGTACTGTTACCACTGTGCGTGGCCTGTGTCAGACTTTCAGCCATTTGTTACAGTAGGGTGGAATTCCCAGCTGCCCAGCCTTGTCCAGGCTTCCTCAGCTTTTGCCAAGTTCCCTGCAGCCTTGAAAAGCAGTAGATTGTTGAACACCAATGTATTTATTTTTATGTTGTTACCACATTCCCAAGAGCAGCCTTGACTATGATTTCAGCTGGTCTCACCACACTGTCCAAATCCTTCATCAGGAGCAGCTGGGAAAAGAAATCACTCAGGTTTCTACACAGCACATTGCTGGTACGCCTCCTCCCTCTCACTAATCCTGTTAATTCCAGTCTTCATTTGCCACCCTCCTGGTTCTCTCTGTTGTTACTGTGACTGACTGCACAAATGTTCTTTACTTTAAAAGATGACCTTCACATGGGCACCTTGAGTAACCTCTACCTCAGACTACTTTGACTACTCAGGCACAAGGTATCTTAAGACACAGAAGAACAACTTTTGATGTCACCTCATTATTTATCCTAGTCCGGGTATGGAGTCATGATGAGTTCTTCCACATAAATCCTTTCAGAACCACCTGTCTGGCTGAGAAGCTCTGGGTGGATCACTGAAGAGGGAACTCCGGTGTGATATTCAGCACTTTGTATCAAACTTTTCTGGTGCAGCCTCTCATCCTGCATACAGCCTTTGTCAACAGCAGTTCTGTATCTCTCTGTAGTGCTGTCTCCATGCAGAGAAAGGATCATTGAAACACAGACTTGGTCCCTTTTACCATATTTTGGAAAGCAGTGGAGCTTGAGTTGGTTCCTACTGTTGTGCCTCCCTTTTTGGGAGGGCAAAGAATCGATTACAATGGAGCATATTTAGTTGCACATTTGTTCTTATCGTTATCTTCCTAAAGCCATTGTTTTTTTATGCATCACAAAAACATCATGAATAATTTTTCTCTTACCCCTACTGACTTCCATGGTTTTATAAAGAGAGCAAACAGGAGGAGGGGGAAAAGTAATTTTTCTCCCTGCTTTAGTTGTTGAATCAGTCCCAGGTCAGATAATGACGCACAAGCCTGTAGTAACAGATGGGCCTGAAGGGAAAGGAGAAGGGTGAAGACACTTTCTTTTTACTCCATTTCTTAGTACTCTTTGAAGGGACAGAGAACCATTACCTTATGACTAACAATGAGCACATATTGATGTTTCTGATCAGTACCTTTAAAATAGATACAAGTTATGAACAGGATGTAACTATGTTTGAGTTTATCTAGTTCTGAGAAAAGTGTATGTAAGTCTCATTAAGTCTCAGCAGAGTGTAAAGCACTGCCAGATGCAGCATTCCAGGCCCTTCTCAGATGATGTTATGCAGATAATATCCAACTTAGCCCTTGCCTCTCAGATAGAGCTGAGGGTCAGTGTTCACTTCTAATGATCAGAAATTATGTTTATTCCTTTACTTGTGAGAGCAGTCTGTCTCTCACATCTTTACTCAGCCTTTTGCCTTTCTTTTATGAAAGGAAGGAGCTTTTTTCCTGTTGCTCCTGATCTCATGCCACTGAAAGGACATCCAAAGTCTCAGGACTTCTCCTGAGAAAGCAGGAGAAAAAGGAAAGAACTGTCTTTAGAAATCTGCTTCCCTAAGAGCTAGAACTCAGCTTGAATTTTAGGAGTCTTGCTTCTGACAAACTCCGAAGCAGGATAACTAATGATTTCAGGCAGTTGGCATTTTTGCCTGACTGGAGGCTGAGCATTGCTTGTTCTCAGTAGTGAGGTGATGGCAAACTGCCTGTGTTGGAAATGTCATTCAAGATCAGGTATGCAAAGACTGGGGAGAGGTTATATAATATTTTGGCAGCTTCTGTCTCACATCTGGTCCTTTGGCATTAAGCTACCTATAGAGGGGATGACTTTGCCCATCCAAATTGGATTTTTTTTTAATCTGGCATTTTTTTATTGTGGCTAAAAATAGAGGCCAAAATGTGTGTGAATAGGTAAAAAGAGTGTCTGAAGTTATGAAATTACATGTGGGGAAGAGCCAGAGAAGAGAGAGCCACAATGAACCAGGGAGTAGAGGAGTGAATAAAAGAAATCTGAAAGAAGGCCGTCAAGTACAGAAAAGCATTAGCAGTCAGTATGAGTGAGTGGCGCACTGTGTTCAACATGGAGAGCAGAAAGGCTCCTGCTGACTTCCACTGGTATTTCTCTACTTGCCAGTGAGTCTACTTGCTGCTTTTTCATGCAGGAAGACTTCTCTGGAATACAGTTGTATGTGCTATTCATGATGCACTCATCACACTCCCCACACCTCTCTCACCTCTCCACCCCTTAAGAAAATTTTCATGACTTGGAACTTCTGCTTTCCCTTGCCTTCCTGGTGCAGCAAGTCAGGTTGAAATTGTGCCCAAAATATTGGGGTGGGGGGAAGGCTGCCTTTCTGTTGCCAGCTGTCCTGGCTTGCTAGTGTCAGTCATCCATGGATATAAATAAACCCCATTTATTTATTGCCTTTCTTAGGTGCACTGTATATTATCAAAAGAAGCTGGGCATCATTCTAGGATTGGAAATTCTCTCTGGGATTAAAAAAAAAAGTCTGAATTTCTAGGATAATCTTAGTTTTTCAGGGAGAAATGAAGTCCCTGTTTTCAGCACTAGATTCAGGAGACTTCAATATGCTGCTCAGTTCTCCCACAAACTTTCTGCAGGTAGGATGAAACAGTCCAAACTAGCTCTAAAAAATATTAGCATAGGGCCTGGACCCAGTACTGTCGTCTAGCCTTGTGTTCTTCTCTGTCTTATTCCTGCAGCTTGGACTGCACAGTAGATTAGATGCTCATTTGTGACTAAGGCGGCGTACATCTGTGCTGGGAAAGTCTATATGGCACTGAATTTTAGTGTGCAGATACCTCTTAAATGACTTTGCACAACTCCTCTGATTTTCTTGTGACTCAGAATGATATCCATAAAATGGAGGTAATCCTTTTCTTCCCACTGTGTGACTGTTCTGAGTTTTTGAGATGCAGTCATGGATGACATAATAGTGTGTAAATATGTGGACAGACATATAGACAGATACTTTGACACCTCCTGGCAGGGAGAGAGTAAAGGAGGCTCATTCTCTTGTATGTAGTGATTCACTGCAATGACTCTTTATCACTGGAGAGAATCAACCCGTAATGTTGGCTGCTGTCACGAATGAGCTTTTTTCTGTTCCCTCTATTCAACCAGAACCTCAATCTAGTCAACTACAAGGAGGTGGAATGCTTACCAGTATAATTTTTAAATGATAAAACTTCTAGAATGATATAGATTACCATTTATGAAATTACTGAATTGGCAATGAGCTGCACTCTTGTTGGGAATTTAAATACTTACTTGTAGACATAGGAATGCCTCTCTCTGTGCCGAGTCAAGGTAATCATACAAGAACTCAAGGAAAGGGATTTTAATTCAGTTTATGAGGAAAGATAAACTGTGCTATGCATTTCTGTTAGGAATAGGAAGGCCCAAACATCTTCAAAACAGGAAAATGAGGTTGAAGTTGTCTGCCTCTCTCATATGCCTTTGTTTCCTTAATTTCAGCATATTGCCAAGGGATAAGTTTCTGGACTGGTATCCTATCTTAATGCACATGGTTGACAATTTGGTTCCTAATTCAGTTTCCAAACTTTCTGTGCAGTGACATAGCTGGCAATTCCACTTTCTAAACATCTTTTCAGATCCTCTGTGCTCTGTGATGTTTGGCTCTATGCTGGACTTTCAAGGAGATAGTATTTTTTTTAAATACAGCAATATTTTTAATAAACAGCTCTCAACAAATGTCACTCATGTTTAGGAGCAAGCTGATGTGCCAAATACACAGGACAAGCTTTACCTACTAGATTAGCTGTAAAATGCAAACTGTCCAAAATAAACTTGTTGAATTTCTAAGTGTTTTGGATTTTTCTTTTTAAAGGGCTGTCTGAGGGTGTTTAAGTAAAAGAAGTGAAGATAACACTGACATTTTCCCATAACATGCCTAAATAGGAAAATGCTGTATGTAGAAGTCAAAACTGTATAATAATGGGGGAAAAAAAATTCCTTATTCCTACTTAGTTTCTTTAAAGATGAGCCTTTTCACACCCCTGTCTCTCCTGCACCAAGGTCTTCTGCATGTATTGGAGTGGGGAAGTAGATTCCTATGCAAGCAAATGAGTAAAAGACCCAAAGGAAAAGATAAAGCATGCTGGTATGGGAGAAGGATTTAGAGGAGGGTGCATATGAAGAGATGAGTCACGTGAGTCAGAAGCAAAGAGTGAAGAAGGTATTCTGGTGTTTGAGAGGAGTACCAAGAGTACTTTTTCACACAGTATCTTACTAAGGTTTTGTTATACTGACCTGGGATCTCATCCGTTATGGCAAAGGGGTTGTGTGATAGGGGCACCCAGGTTTCTGGTGATGGCTGAGATTTGCAGAGCAGTGCAACAGTTTTCCCCAAAAACCAGTCCTCCATGATTACTCAAAATCTTTGAGTAAAAAAGCTCTTTCTTTCTCAGCTTCTGTTCGCAGAGAAGGATTAACACAGAACACCAGGTGAGGAATCCAGGGCGTTCCTTCAAGTATGGGACAAAGGAAAAAGCAGCAGTGATTTCATACCACCACATTCTCATATCAGCCAAAAAAGAGAGAAGAGGAGGCCTTGGTGAGAGGACAACCCACTGAAGAGAGTATCTAAACATCTGTGAAAGGAGATTGTGGTGATACACCTGCAAGCTGAGGTGAATGAATGCTTCTGGGAGCTTCTGCTGCTGAGTCTTTGGGTCCCTTCCTTCCTTTTCTTCCTGATCACTAACTGTGAGATCTTTCTGTAAGACAAGAGATCTTCCCTCCAGCTGTTCTTCCTAAAGTCCAGGTTTGAACATAAAGTCTCATTTGCTCAGCCATTTCAGTCTGTTCTAGTCTGGTAACAGCCAAGATTCCATGCTTTCATCACATGGCAACCATCAGCAGAGAAAAATATTAGAACATATGACTGGAGAGGTCTGTGTTGGTTGCCATCTTGAATTTTGGCACAGAGACATAGGAATGATCAATTTGAATAAAGTAATTTCATTTGTTTGTTTTGGTTATAATTTCAGTTTTTAATTCACACACGCAAAATATTTACTGTTGTTCTACTGGACAGGATTTAAAATCTGTCTTTATACTTCACTGTTGGATGCTTGTGTTCTGTGTAGTTTATTTTGTATTCTGATTTCTGTTTGTTTAGGCTTTATAAACTTTTTTAATTGGCTGATATTTTCAGACCCAAGCTTGAACCCTAAGGCCCAGGTGGCTCTTATCAGTTGCAATAGTGTCTTGGTGAAGCACTCCAGCTAAAATTTGCCTAGTGTTGTGAAAATCAGTTTGCTTGTGTTAGAAAACAGTGTCAGCAGCTGGAAAATGTATTGGAGAGAATATCCACCCATCATTAAAATGAACAGGAAGCGGCTTCAGCTTTGGCTCTTTGTTGGTGCCAGGTAAAAGGAAAACTCAGTATTTCGCAACTTCTGCCTTGATCAACAGCAAGGGGTGTGATTGATAGTTCTCAAAAGTAAAAAATCTCCTGTAGCTTGTATCAGAGTTTTCAGAGATTGGATTCAACATCCTGTTTGATCTTTTTCTTTACTCCACATTCCCCTGTCATTTCTAGTTTGTACAGTCAGTGTTAAGAGATCATTCTAATGTGTTGACAAGTAGAAAATGATCAGCCCGAAGGGCTGACAGAAGAAACTGTATCAGAGGGGAAAGGTGTTTTCTCTTTAAATGATTGTGTTCGTGTTCACTCTTGGATTCTGCATATTTTCTATCACTGAAGATGAGATAAATTGTGAGATTAAATAATTATGTTCATACCTTATTAGTTTCACCATCTTGCTTCAGGCATGAATTCATAGGACAGAACATGCATTTTTCTATTTCTGGTATACTCACACATATGACACATATTGAATACTTCAGTGCAGCTCTCTGATACAGCTGTTCCCTTTATTGGCTTACCTTTCATTTCCATTAGACAGTCATGATCATATTCACTTTCTTGGCATTTTTGTTGGCTCATGATTAGTAAAAGTTTAGTTGCAGAAGTTGTTACTTCAGACTTGTGCACATCCTCAGCAGCTGTGGGCTTCAAGACCTTAGGTCTGTATTCTCACAGCCTACTCTGCTGTGTGTGGTATTGGCTATTGCCTCCAGCTCAGCTGGAGGGGCTATTTCCATCTAAGATTTAGCTTCACTAAATAACAATTCCATTCCTTTCTTGCTCCCAAAGTATCTGAGTTATCCTTATTCTACTTGGGTTTTATGTACAGGATTGAGTAGCTGTAGGATATATATCCTTGTGGAACTCTCATCTCTGTTTTTGTTCTTGAGTTTGTGTGAGTGCTGAAAACCATAGAGGTTTGGAGGATAGAGATTTCGTTAGTTCAGGAAAGGTGATTGTCTTACGAGAATCATTGTCAAAAGCAACATTCTTACATCTTTGTCAAGAAAATTACCAATTAGTGCTGGCTTATTATGAACACAGGTGAATTGTTTTGCCAGCTTTGCCAGTCTTGTACCCACTCATTTTGGGATAATGATTTGAACTTGGTTACAGCCATTTCTTTCTGAACTGTGCATCGCATGTTAGATGTAGCCAACTCCCACATCTGTGACTGTGATGACTTAGCAGCAATATATTAAACATCCTGTCTGTAAATTTTTTTAAATATTCAGGAAAATGCACAGTGCAGTCTAAGATCCTCATTTTGAAGGGATGCATTTTGTCAGTGTCAGGAGCAGTGAAGACTTGCATCCTTTTGCCCAGGAAAATTTTTCTTCTGCTTCCGACAAATTAGAAACAAACAACCCGGGGTATCAAGACTGGTCCTTTTCCTGAAGCCAAACACCTAAACCTCAAATTCCTGTTTATTCTCAGGATGTGTTAGGACAGCCAGAGCATCAAAGGACATAGCAGTATTCCTTTGCCTTGAGCATCTGCTGATCGCATCTCTGAACACAAATGCTGTTAACACTGGGAACACGTGCAATAGAGAATCAGGAACAAGTTCTGTGATTCCAGCCTCTTATTTTTTCCATCCTCCTGTATTCTTCAGCCTGGAGTCCATATGTCTTTGTGCATGGTGGGTACTGGCACAGCTCTGCTACCTCCACGTATGTCCCTTTCCATAAGTCTCTCAGTGCTCCAGTTAAGATGTTCAATGGGGAAGCATAGAACTGCTTCCCACCCATCTTGGGAGAGAAGGCATTTTAAGTGTTTTCTACTACAAGGGAGGGAATTAGAATAGCAAACCTTTTTGGATATGTATTAGTTGCACAAGGGGAGTACAATTATATGTGTTCCTCAAGCGTGGTTTATTTTTTTCTCTGCTTTTAGGACATTTACTTCCTTGTATTTAATCAATGGTTCTATCAAAAGTGTCCTTCTTCACTGCAAGAAAATTACCAATAGAAAGCCCCAGCAATCACTCAGCATCTATTTCAGTGGTGACAGTGAATAATGTAATCAAGGAGTCCCCTTCTTCTGTGATGTTTGCATCACTTCTAAATTACAGAGCCTGTTCTAGTGGCAGAGAATGAGGCTTGTTAATCTCGAAAGGAGTAATATGCACATCAGAGTCCTGGAGGCTGAGGTAATGCAGAGTTCATACAGCATTTTGTGCTGGGTTTTAGATGATGAGTATACCATGACTAATAAAAATTAAGGGGAGGGATATTAGATTCTCTCCTTTCCAGAAGAGCTGACTTGTGTTCAATACATGAAATATTAAGTTTCTTTTTAACAAGCTTTATCTTGGCCTTTAAAGCCTTACGAGACGTGTTGAGTGCCATCAGTGGGAGATCATGTTATGACCCTAGATAAACCACTTAAATCTTGGATGCCAACAAGATGTACCGAAATTTCTGTTCTCAGGATGAGGTATGTTTTTGGACAACCATGATTTGTTGGAAATACTCCTAACTGTGGTGCCTGGAAAGTTGACAGATGTATCTCTAATACTGGGTCCATATTGTGGAAGGAGGCTGTGGTATCAAGGCCTGTGTTTACTGGTAGGAGTCTCAGTGCTGTGCCTTTTCCTCACAATGGAATACAGATACTTTCCATAGGCATGGAGTTGAATGGCTGGCAGTGCTAGGCCATTCTTCTTTACCTGAGGAGCTCATTGATGTACAGATGACTCCACAGAACAGACTTGGATTCTCAGCTTGCATTCTCTCAGGCCTGTACCTTGTACTAATACAACAGTTCCAGTAATTTTGGATTATTTGCTGGAAACAAAAGTAGTCTGGCTCCTGTTTTATTTTTTAAGGTTTAGTTGATAAAACTGCCAGGAGTTTTTTCCTCACTCACTCCTACATTTGCTGATGATCCTGGGCTCAGTGTTTGAATCTGAATGGGTTATTTGCTGGTGTATAAATAGTTGGATTTTTCGGTTTCAGTAAATGGCTGATTGATCTGCTTCAAATTATTTCCTTTCTGAACACACTATTCCTGTGGATCTGTCACAAGTTTCTTCCAAAAGAAGTTTCTGAGCTTTACTTAAATCTGGGATTTGACTTTTTTTCCTTTTAGAACCTCATGTGTCTAGAGCTCAGACATCATTGTTTACACCAAACATCAGGAGAACCTTATTAGCTTTACAGAACTTACATTGCTTATACCAACAGCTTAATATCATAGTTCTCTTCATGCAGAAAGTGGTCAATTGGAAAAGAGATGGGCAAGGAGGTGTATAAGGGAGAAGCTGAAAAAGGAGTAATTGTTCACAATTGTGCCCACTAGAAGTAGAAACAGGAAATGAAACTAAGATACAAGCTTCGAAGAAAAAAAATAAAGAAAGTAGGGGGAGATGGCAACTTTTTTTCACCATACTTGACCTATGGAATTTCTTGTTACAAGAAATTTGAAATTCTTGTTACAAAAAAGAGTATGTAGTTTGAAAAGACAAGTAGACAAATCCATGAAAAGTTAATCTGTTAGGGCATATTAAATATTAAAACTGAAAACCAGGAAGTTTATAAGACTTTTCAAGTGACTATTCTGGGGAAGTCTCACAATGGGCTTTCCCAGTTTCTAATCTGTCTGTCAGGCATGAGCTGTTGACCTCTGTCCACCACAAGCTGGGCTAGATGGTTTTGTAGTCTGACTTTGTATGACTGCTTTATTTTGACAGTTGCAGTACAGACTACTAGAACAGCCAAGACAAAGCTATTTTCATGACAATGGCATACTCCACCAGAATTCATCCTGTGGTGTTGAGTTTTCTTAAGAAAAGTGTCTGTTGCTGACATATGCCAAGCTGTCACATGCAACTTGTCTACATTTCCACCTGGTTGAGCACTATATATTGTGGAGGCTTTCAGAATGATGAAACTTTTAAAAGAACATAAAGGACACCAAGATCCACCTCTGGACAAATTGTGATTTTGGAGGAAAGTAGGTTGCTATATGGAAGTCTTCGATAATATGATCCTTGTAAATGGTTAATCACATAAATATGGAAAAAATCTTGCTACTAACTGAAGCTTTTAAGTTATCTTATTCATAAACATTTCACTTCTTGCCATCTTTTTCTTCCAAAGAGCTCAAGTGCAGAGCACCTTCAAGGTGAATTTGCACAACCACAGCATATATAATGAAGCTGGTAACTGATTCCTTCCCACTTAAGAGCACTGCTGTCCTCTTCCAAAGCATTGAGTTTCCCTGCTGACTTAGAGATGGGTAGTTTGGAAATGCAGACTGATCTCGAAATTGTTTGATTCTAAGTCTTCCTCTGCAGTTATAATGCAAGAGGACAACTTCACTGAACTGAAGGTGACAAACGACATCAAGTCTGCCCTGAGGAGTCTGCTCTGTCTATTATCTTACCAAAAAAGGATTTTATTGGCCCTCATTGAAAGGCAGTTTTCACTGCTGTTTTGAATTAAAAGGAAAGAATCACTGATCACTGTGGAGACCCTGGTATGAAGCCTTTGCCAGTGGTATTCAGTGAATCATAGTGATTCCCAAGGGAAAACACTATACTTAACAGGGCCTCTTCTCTACTGGTCCACGCCTACAACACACACAGTGAGCTTGAGAAATCTTACATTCTTTGAAAAGAAGTGGCTTCTTTATCTGACCTATCAGACAAACAAATCAAATTGACCTTAAAAAGACCAAATTTTATGCAGTTGTTAAGAACTTAGGGGCTGTTAAAAATGCATCTTTTATTAACAAAATACTTACCATTTGTTTGGGGCAGGTAAAAGAGGTGCTGTTATCTCTAAAAGCAATTTCATCACTGTATTTGGCCTTTTGCCTTCTGCTGCTCAGGGATGTGCAAAAGAAGACAACCCCAGAACATTAGTTGAATTTGGTGCCTCTCCAAGAGTATTTTAAGAGATCTTATTTCACCATAGTTATAGCAATGGTAAAGTGTAGTCTCCTTCCCCCACACAAAGAGGAGACAAGTTACAGTACTCAGTGTAGTTATGTTCCAAAGTCATAAAATCTCCCCGCAAAATATTTTGGGGTTATTTGGCTGATCCCTGTATCTTGAGTATTACCATCTCAAAAGTCAGGAGGGAGTCTTTGAAATGTTTCTGTACTGACAAGTCAAAATGTTTGACTGTCATCACTCCCTCATTCTACTATAAAACTCGTTTTTTCTGAGTCTGGGGAAGAAAAATGACAAAGGATTTTTTCCACACCATTTCAAGGAATTATTGTATAGGATTTACCCCATGGTTTTCATGTGGTTTTGCCTTATTTATATGATCTTCTGTAATACATTTAATGCACCTAGGATGTCTTAATGCACCATTCTTCAAGATGCAGATGGAGAGCTGTGAATTTACTGGGATCCCATTGTAGGCATCCCATTGGTGCCACTACTTACATTACTCATGCTTCCGGTTGCATGATGCTTCCTTCATTCAAACTGGGGTTGTCTTCCTTCCTGAAAGTGTTTTCTCCACTATTTCTAATTCCAGAAATTCTATGTGGAATATATTTTGTCTGTAATATCAGCTTGAATTTTTTTTTGTTATCCACAGACCTACAAAACTCATGTCTCCATATGTGTAGTAAAACCTTCTTTTGAAAATTATCTAGGAATAAAGATTGGTGGCTCTTTCTGCTAAATTGTGGTCCAGGTCTTTTGAATGATGGCTTTTGCTGAAGGCAGGTAAAATTTATGAAAATGAAGACAATTTAAAATGTGTATTCAGCACACTGTAACTGCTGCCACACCACACTTTCCTGAGATTTTATTGCCATCTCCTTTATTTTGTTTCTCTTTGTTTGCTCTGTTTGTTTCCAGTTCTTCAGATTAGCGTGGTAGAGTGCTTAGCACGGTAGTATCTAAATGAGATCCTCAGATCCTGAAGGATGGTTAGAGATTTTGTAGCAAAAATCCCTTTGAGGGGGGCAGGTGTCAAATTGTGTCATGCAAGGCAGCTTGTTGCAAGCTGGATGTCTTTCAGAGACTCATGTTGTGAGTCAGACTGACTGCTACTGCTTTTCCCCACAAGTGGAATTTCTTCAAAATCCTTGAAAAGAGTGGATTTCTCCCATGCATCTAATCAACCTGCAGGATGGTTTCAGCACTTCAAAAGGCTACATTTTTTGTTTCAAGAATGGACCAGAACATAGTTACCAAGACATTCCCCAGTCATTACACTACATGCATTGCACAAATCCTGTAAGATTTGTCCCTGGCTGCACAGCAAATCTTTGTTTTGTCTGCTTCCTGAAGAGGATAATAACTTCAGGAGAAAAAAGAAATCCTTCATGAAAAATGTCAGGAAATCTGGTTTGATATGACCCAGCTGGTTTCTTTCACCAAGTGTTGTACGTGCACTGGCCATAATATAATATTATAATGTCTCATGCTGATTTCTGTATCTGATGAATGAATATATAAACAGCTAGTGAGAAATGGCTGAGTGTTGGAAGACCAGAGAAAGGAAGTCAGCTTTGCTTTCTGCAACACACCTAATGCCTACATGTTAATTATTTCCTGTACTGGCCCCTGTGGACAGCAATCTTCTTCCTTTTCTTCTGTCACACCTGAAGGATGGGATGCCACCCAGAGGGACCTGGACAAGCTCAAGAAGTTTAACAAGGTCAAGTGCAAGGTGCTCCACCTGGTTCAAGGCAACCCCCAGTATCAACACAGGCTGGGGGATGAACAGATGGAGAGCAGCTCTGCAGAGAAGGACTTCGGGGTTCTGGTGGATGAGAGGCTAGACATGACCCAGCTCTTGGAGCCCAGAGAGCCAGTTGTATCCTGGGCTGCATCAAAAACAGCGTGGGCAGCAGGGTGAGGGAGGGCATTCTGTCCCACTGCTCTGTTCTGGTGAGACCCAACTTGCAGTGCTGCATCCAGCTCTGGGGTCCCCAGCACAGGAAGGACATGGACCTGTTGGAGTGAGTGCAGAGGAGGGTCATCAGGATGATCAGAGGGATAGAGCACCTCTCCTGTGAAGACAGACTGAGAGAATTGGGTTTGTTCAGCCTGGAAAAGAGATGGCTTAGGGGTGATCTAACTGGGGCTTTCCAGTGCCTGAAGGGAGCCTACGAGACAAAAGGACTTTTTACAAGATCATGTAGTGACAGGGCATGGAGGAATGGATTCAAACTGCAAGACAGTAAGTTTAGATTAGATATTAGGAAAAAGTTAATTACTGTTGAGGTTTGTGAGGCACTGGAACAGGTTGCCCAGGGAAATTGTGGTTGCTGGAACCCTGGGGATGTTCAAGGCTGGGCTGGATGGAGCTCTGAGCAATATGGTCTAGTGAAAGGTGTCCCTGTCCATGGTAGGGGGTTGGAAGTATCTGATCCTTAAGGTCCCTTCCATCCCAAACCATTCTATGATTCTATGATCTTGCCTAGTAAACTAAGTGGAATGAGAGACAAAGAATATCACCCTGCACAAAGATCACTACACCCCCTCAAAGGGGGAGAAATAAGTCTTTGTCTTCAGAAGGTACTGCTTGGTATTTCTTAGTTTAAGTTAACAGTACCAGCATAAACCATAGGGGACAGAGTTTCTGCCTGAAAGCTGTTCACTAAGTTTGCAGGATGTGGGAAACCAAGAGTGGGGGGGAGGGGAGAGGAGGATGGTTTACCATAAACCACAGCTGTAAAGAAACTGTTATTCTGTACTAGATAGAAAGGTCCTTATCCCTAAGTGTATTTTCCATAAAATCATAGGCCAGTACTGGAAAAGGGCCCAGCTGCTTGACTAAATGCCTTCAGACCATCTCTGCATCTTTCTAAGTGACCTAGCCCTATGTGTGTGTTATAAAGCAGCCAAGTAACTGAGATCTGTAATCTTGGAAATGGTCTTTCCTGGAACCACACTGTGACATCCGAAGTGCTGTACCATATTCTTTCTGGAATTATGGGCATAAGTGGCATCTCAAATGCATTACTGTCATTTAGAGAATGGCACCCATTAATTAACAGTTTTCATTTGCTGTATTTCTTGTTGATATACCACAACTCATCTCTTCTGTGTTGACTTGTTGCATGATAAAGGATCTTGCATTTGTCTCTAAAGCCTCTCTTCGAGAGAGGACAAGAGACACTGAACTTTGTTGTTTCCATCTGTCACTTCAGGAAATGCATCAAAAATTAACCAGTGTTTAAATTAATTCCCTGTATGCAAAACAAAGTACTGGTAAAGCAAAGATCTGAAACTCCAGGTGTTCTTTTACTAAACATAGTAATTTTATACAGCTTTTGACCAATATTTTCTAGTGATTTTGAATGTAAAAAATAATAGATTTTATTTTTAAATAATTAGAAAGCATGTTTTCATCCTTGCACTATATCCAAATTGCTGCTGTTATTCTAAACCACAGTTAATGTAGGTTATAGGCAGCCAGTAAGACCATAAAGTAGTATGGTTTTCCAAGTGTGTAGATAACACATTGTTGACTCCATATGTATTGAAAACTGCATTTTCATAGTTGATTTCATTGCCTTTCAACCACCTATTAGAGAAGACAAGCCAGTACTACAGAGATGATCTTTTGTATGTCAATAGAAACATTTGTAGTGGGCCAGAAACCTTTTCTGCACAATGGAGCTGGCCCTGGAGCTGCATTCTGGTCACTGTGTGACACTGAACCTGCCCTACATTGGACCTGAGATCATATTGAAGATATCTGCCTCCTAAGGCATTGCAATGGATCCTCTTAATGGGATGGCTGTCATGATTGCAATTACAAAGTAATCTGAGCCAGACCTCCTATATATTTGCTTTGATGAGGACACTCTAGTTACAGATAAGGAAAGCTTCAGAGCAGCACAGAAAGGTAAGAGAAAGGTCTGTGAACTGAGAAAACAAAAATTTGGTAGCTGCAACAGAGACGTTAGACATCACAGGACCAGCAGAACAGAGCTATGATGTTGCCAGGAGTGGACAGATATGTGTCTTTTATTACTTTTGGGCACAGTCCATCTCTCTGAGTGTATTGATGTCTGTTGGTTATGGAAAGGTGAAACACCAAGCAGCATATCCCAGTTCATACAGTGGTAACAGGGATGTGCTTTATGTAAATGTAGACCATCCAATTCAATTTTGGGAAGCAAAGACTCATTTAGTCAGCAAAGACTATTCTTTGCTGAGGTGTAAGTGTATGTTCTGTACTCACTGAAGCAGTGTTCCCCTCAGAGCTCTACAATGCACTACAGCTGCAAAAACAAGGTGTTCAAGTTCAGGTCTAGGCCTTTTGCGTGCTGTAATAGTTTGCCACAGAGAAACAGGGACTGCACAGATGGTTGTTTGATCATGTGTAGGATCTGCCTTACGGCACTGCAGAATAGTTTTTTTCCCACTCTTTCTAACCATTGATCTTTGTTAAAGAGACAAAGTGTGCTGGGGTTGTTTTCATCAGCTTTTGTTTGTTTCTGAAAACAACAAAAGGGAACTGTTGAGAGCTGTATTCAGTGTTGGCAATGAAGATCCCACTTTTTCTTACCCATTGTCTTCTTCAATTTGCTAGCTAGTAACAAACAGCATAGTAACTGCCCTCTGCCTTCTCGCACAAGTGTCCTGAAACATTTTGGTACACTTGTGCCCAGGAGTGTATTCAATCTGTTACTAAGCTCCACGTAGCTAGTATAGTTTGTTGCTGAATTATAGGTAAAACACCCCTAGAAAAGTTATTTAAGAAAATTAATTCAGTGCCTATCTCACAAATCTAATTCTCAAATGTTGCTAGGGAAATGGGAGGCTAGACAGAAAAGCAGTAACTGAAATGTGTTTGATTTCAAAAGTTACTGTACCCATGAGTGTACCTGTGTCCATACCGGTTGGACACCTCAAGACTCTTCACCTCTGATTCTCCATTGCCATTTTTGCTCCTTTGTCAAGAGGCAAAAAAGGCTTGGTCCTTCTGCCACCCGTTTCTGACACTGAGCAGCAGCAGTGAACAAAGTCTAGCAAGACGGTCCCATCTCAAGGGGCTGCCAGGGTTAATCCATGGGTGGTTCTCATGTGCTCCAAGTGCCACGCAGGACTTTGAGTGTGCAAGTGTTCTAGCTCGACTCTTTACAGCTTCCCCTCCTTGCTTCTCCCCTTTATTAGCAAGGAAGCCCTTCAGTTGGATGGGGAGCAAAGCCAGCCCAGGGCTCGGGAGGAACAATGACCAAAGAACAGACTGCAATTTGTAAACCAAGACCTCCCTTGGGGCTGCTACTAAAAGGAGATCAGAGAGAATTCCTATGCCAATAGGCATCTGGGTTTCTCCCCCGCACACTCTTGTAGCTAGTAAATTTCTGGCCTGACTATCAGCATGGTAGTGTAGTCATAATGCATTTATTTGCTCCCTCCCTGGGCAGGCAGCAGGGAAGCATGGGCATGGAGAGCTGCACAGGGCACAGCAATACTGCAGTGCTGAAGGACCGATCAGAGCTGCACCTTTCATCATCACACTGATGACACAGGTCAGGGAGCCCCAGAGAGATGAAAAGGATAAAGCATTGGGGAATGCCTCTATCAGAGCACATGAGCCCTGGCCAAAATGTCCCACAGGCTGGCAGGCTGCCTCCACTGACCCACCCTTGCTAACCTCTGTTCAGTTGGTGATGGTGCAGGAAGGGCTGTTTATGGTTTATTAAGGCATTTGAGTTTACACGTTACAGCAGCCACTACTGTGAAAGGCTTGATGGATTCTGAGCTGGATTCTGAGCTGACCGTGGAGACCCTGGCCACAAGCGATTAACCAGCTAGGTGTCATTTTACACTCAGTTGCTGGGGCCCAGGAACTGGGAGGAGACAGGGAGGAAACTCTGAGGTCTCTAGAATATGACTTTTAAGTAGCTGTGTTTTGGTGAGTCAGAGACAGCTTATGAGTCTCATGTGGCATTCAGCACCAGAGATTTTTATCTCTAGGAGTATCTATGGCTTCACAAGCCCATTTAAAAAACTACATTGATTTCCTGCCTGGGCAGCATCTGTAATATTTTTTATGGGCATCAAATCAGTACATGAGAGGAAGGGTGTGTTATTTACCTGTATGTACAAGTCTGTACTGGCAGACCATACATACATTCAAATGGACGTGGGACGTTTGTCAGCTGTGGCAACTGCATTGCCTTGGACATTTAAACAGTATTGTTGAAAGTGTTTTATATTTGAGGGAACATTTATATGAATCTATCAAAAGCAAATGCCAGAGGTGATGTACATGTCTGAAGGACTAGGTTGGGACACGGCACATATACACCGGGTAGTTTGAGGGTAATAAGGAATTTCCATTTTGGGGTTTTCTTGCTGACCTAAATGCTATCTGCTTTTTTGAAGAAACATTTTGGAAAGGGTAAAAATTTAGGCTGAGTATGCCACAGCAGTAGCAGTTTAAAAACAGCAAACCATCTAACCCTCCAACAAACAACTTACTTAGAAAAAATTAGCATCTCCCCCCATCCCCCAAATATTTATTTTTTACAAAGTTTTTGAGATTACTATTTTTTAAGTCTTGGCAGGTGAGACCAAGTTCAGGTCATCATGCAGAACAGGTGCAAAACACCCTAACGCACCTCACAAACCACAACAGACGAGAGGTCCTCAGGGTGTATCACATCACAAAGGAACAAGCCCAGTATTCAGGTACCCACAGATGCTCCTGCCCTGACCTCGAAACCATCTCTTAGAAACTCCAGGGAAGTAAAAGAGCTGAATGGAGACATCAGTCCCTCTAAAAATAGACTCAGCACCCTCTTTCCTTGTATTTGCCCACCCTTGGTAGGCTGACTGGGAGCC
This sequence comes from Dasyornis broadbenti, assembly GCA_013397935.1. NCBI lineage: Eukaryota > Metazoa > Chordata > Aves > Passeriformes > Dasyornithidae > Dasyornis > Dasyornis broadbenti. Next base: position 1,020,935 of record VZRN01005907.1, on the reverse strand, counting down.
TTGCAGTTTGCATGTGGAAACCAATAGCCAGGATCTGTCAACTGAAGGCAGAGGTTTGGCAGACACAGTTTCAGTTGCAGGACTCCTGGAGCACAGCTCTGAGGAACAAAAGTCTAAGTGTATCTCTGAGCATTTCTTCTCTCAGTGGCTTCCCTGCTTGGTGCATTTTCCTTCTCTAAGGAAACTTCCTAGAATTCCTCCTACAGGGAAAACCTTTAATACTTCAGGCTAATGGGGAGGGCTGAGGTCTTAAGATAGCTAAAGCAAGAACAGAAAACATCTCCCCTTTCCATTCTCCCTTTCACCTGCTTTCTCATTCTCTTGCTTTCCAAGCTCAACCACCCAGCATTCAAATACACAGCTTTTCTTCCACATTATCCTTTTCTTCCGCACCAACTGTCCAGCCATTTTTGAGAGTGTGGCCTTTGTGTCACCAAAGTAACTCCTAGAAGGAACATTACACTGCCAAGACGACCAAGGAGTGTTCCAGAAGAAATCCCCAAGGGCTGCCAGACTCTCAAGGTTTGGCACTTGGCCCTCAGCATGCGTAGTCTCTGACCCCCAGTTCTCTTTGTGTTAGCCTGAGAGCAGGAGAGTGGGTGCTGACAGTTTTTTTTCTTGGCTTTGGGTGGGCCAGGGGGCCTTTCAGCTGCACTTGCAGGATTTCACCACCATGTTGGAGAGTTGCTCCACTTTGGGGGTCCTCCCAACATAGTACAAGATAGTGAGTGGCTCCAGGTCCTGGGGAACACAGCAGGGTGAAGCAGATGCCTCAGGGTTCAGTGTGTTATATAAACCCAGCACCTGCAGGAACAAAGTAAAAGTCGTGACAAGGTCAGGAATACGTTTAAATTGGTTGAGGACAGGAAAGGACTGCCAAGTAAACAAGTCTCTAGGTGTTTGGACTATGCTCATCAGAGGGTATTTCCTGAAGGTGAGTAATACTCCCCTGTCACTTCCTGGTCATGGCCTGCTTCTAAAGGGTCTCACCTGCCCTGGCCTGACTTCAGAGTTTTTTTACGGTTTTTTTCTAATTGTAATACCCTTGGCTCACTGTGACTGATGCCTAAGGGTTGAAGGAGTGCAAGTAGCTGTCTCCTTTCATCTCTAATTTGGTACAGCAGTGTGTCACAATTTTTGCTTTTAACAAGGTTGGGTGTAACCAGCCTGGGGCCACGCTGTCTTGGATTCTATTAAAGAAACCAGAAGAAAGAATATCAGTGCTGCTTATTTCAACTAAAATCTCCGGATAACACTGGATGGATGCCAGTCCTCTCAAGGATCCACAATTCCCTCCCAGCTTTGAACTGTCAGATGCCTTCTCCCTCCACTCCATCTTCCAAGTCATTACACTATAATACTGGAGCCAGGACAGTGTCCTGTGGGACCTCACTGGATTCTTCCTCCCAACTGGCCCCAGCCTGCAGATGACTATACACTGCAGCCTTGTGACCACTACAGAAAGTTGCCACGTTTCTTGTCAGAAGTGACCACTTCTCAGCAGTGAGCCCAGCTGCACTACTGTGGTCTCTTTAGTGCTTATCTGGTATAAACGACAGGGTCTGGCACCTTGTATTTTAACTATTTTACAGTCTTTGGGGATGAGAGGTGCTAAGGATACATCCTGTTCTATCATCCAGATCCAAGTAATTGCAGTTGTTGCAGTAGAAACTCTCTGGGGCCCTAAGCAAAGTACTCCTGGCTGTACCACAGGGTATCCCATGCTCTGGGGCCACTACTCAACAGCAAGTTAAACAGCTTGGTGAGAAGTCTTCTTTTCACCATGTCTTTCCTCAGCAGTGCTGGCAAGCTGTCAGCAGCTATATTGTTCTAAAGTTTTCTTCGATCACTTCACTGACCTTAATGCTTGCTCATTTCCTTTCTTGCTTAAGATCATTAGGAGTCATTCTAAAGTCTCCTTTCTCTCACACTGATTCAGTCCAGTTATCTTCTCAAGAGCTTCTCAGGACAACCAGATGGTAAAGCTACATGCCCATTACCCTTTCAAAGCTGTTCATTCCCTTGCTTTGTCTTGTGCTTACTGCCCAGCATCTGTTCACTTCTTCATTCCCACAGATCAGCTGTTCCCACTGATATTAGTCCTTGAGCTTCAGTGAACCTTACTGCTATGCAGACTCTCAAGCTGTCAAGAAAATGTTAGCATCTTTTCTGAAATATCATCTTTACCTAGTTAGTTATTCTTCAGCTGAATCTGCCTTTTCCAGTAACATATTTAGTGAAATCTGAAGTTAATTTGCTAGTGAGCTGCTGCATTATCTGGATTGCTGCCTTTTGTCTTCTGTGGGCAGAAGCACAGGATTTTCCTCTGCCTTTTCCGCTTCAGCAGGACTGTCTGATCCTTAGTCTGTCTTTTCCTCTTGATATTTTCCTATGCCTGTGCTTTTCTATTACTTTTACTTTCTTCCACTCTAGCCAGACTCAGACTGTATTCTTCCCAAAGACTGACCAGAGGTTATGCCTAAGTTACCTAAAGACATTTCCTTTCTGCCAAGTTTTCACTCAAAAATCTCACGGCATAGTAGCTTCCTCCCTGCTGTAGGTCAGGTAGGATTTATGCAGTTGGAAATGGTGCCTGTGAGAAAGATCTTACTGAATGGCTGTGTTCACTTGGACATGGATATGGATTTCCCACCACTTTTGGGCTATAGCTGCCCCTTTAGGAGCAGATGGCAGACACATGCCATTGCACAACAGTTTTTCATGACAACCTTGCACAGAGTGTAGAAAAATCCTCTGTCCAGTGCAAACTGCAGGAGAAATTTCAGAAGATAATTACCAGAACTGATGTTTTATGTGAACAATTCAGTTAATAGTATGCCACTGCCAAGTAAGTACCCTAAAACTATCAGCTCTGCTGTTTCACGTCTTATGCAAGAGACAACAGCATCTTTCTCCTCAAGACTTGCCTGAAAGCATGGACTCAGTACTGATTCCAAAGAAAGCACATTCTCCTTGCTGAACCACCTAGGCTTTTATCTGCAGTTTCCTTGGAATGTTTTTCACAAATATTGGTCTGAACTGCTTTTGCTGCTTTGAGGAGACTGGATATTGATCAGACTTAGAGGAGGAAGGGGGAGTCACAGCCCCAAGCCCTGGCAGGATAAAATACTGGATGTACCGTGCTGTGAGTGGTGTCTGCACTGCGGAGGTACGGACAAGGGCCCGAACAAAAGTTAGCAAAGTAGCCCTTAGGCTCGTGGACCCATTTCCAGCCAAGGTCCTGTCGGAAGTCAATGTACAGAGGACGCACACAGCAGTTCTCCTCCAGGTTCCTGAAACACAATAATGAAACACAGTGAATCTAAAGGGAGGCGGGCACTGCTTGTGCTGCTGGCAGGCAGCTTTCCCACTGCCTCCATGAGGGAGCACCCAGCTGCTCCAGCAACTGGCAGGGGGCTGCTGCAGGGCCCTGCCCAGCCTGTGTTCCAGGAAGGTGCTTGCAAGTCTCTTTGAACCAGTGGCTCTGCCAGAAGCACACAGCAACTCTGCTGATCTGGCCAGTGGCCCTTCTGGCACCATGATGACCCACAGTCCCCTTGGAAGCCTCTGCCTTTTCCAGTGGCGTGGAGTCTTGCCAGACCTGCCCACCTCAGGCATAGGATCCAGGCAGGTTTCTCACTTACCGGAAACAGTAGTTGGTATCCAGGGCCCGTTTCTTTCTCTGGCTTCCCAACACAGGGCTCTCCAGTCTGTGTGGGGGTAACATCATCAAGATGAGGTGGGGATTATGCAAGTCTTTCTGCTTCTTCAGGCGTCCCAAGTCCCCACGGCCATAGTCATCCTCACTGTCAATGCCTTCAGAAAATGAGGATCCACAAAGAAGAAATCAGCACGGAAGTGACAGGTGAAACAAGACCTTTCCATGCATTTAACACTCTCATGCTTGCTCTTGAACCAGGTTCAGGCACCACGTCCACTTACTATAGGACTTCTTCCCTCACAGGGACCCCTTTATTTCTGGTGAATTTGACTGCTGCAGGCCTGAAATAGAGGCTTACGGACCACCTGTTTTACCATTTGCAAACTGCTGGTGGGGCCATTAATCCATCCCACTCACTCCTGGCTTGAGTCCCAGGACAGGCAAGAAGATGAATGGTTTAAAGAAGATGTCAGATAATTGGCACTCTGCAGAACAGCCTCAGAAACTGAGCCTGTGGGGGCCAGTGGCTGCTGCCGAGGGCTGCAAGCCAGGAGGTTCCTAGTTCTTAGGCCAGCCAAGCCACTGACTCTCTGAGCCACCTCACACAGGATGCCTAACTTCCTTGTGTTTCAGTCACCCTAACTGGAAAGCAGAGCCTCTGTGGAAATCTGAGAAGGCATCAAGTTGAACTTCCCAGAGAGACACTGAAATATAAAAATTATTCCTTTCTGCAGACGCTCATGCAAACCCACCCAGCCTGCCCTTACTTCTTCTTGTAACCTATGTATGTAGTGGATATACCCATATAATGAACATGCAAACCAAGATGTGTATGTTTTAAGACAAATGGTACACAATGTAAATTGTTCGAATACACAATGCAAGACTTCATTTCTTTCTTTAGATGCTTGAGGCTTTCCCTGACCCAACAGCCTCCCCTAACCCAGCTCTTCATCACCTTTGAACTTGATCTCCAGGACCTCATGCAAGTTCTCCAAGATGTCCCCATTGGGCTGAAAAGTATGGCAAGGACAGTGTATGCTAATTTCCAGGCCAAGGTTGGACTCTGCAAAGAAGATGACTCTGTGAGAAACAGTCTTTCTCGGTGGGGACAGCTCCTGGCGCAAGGAAGTTTAATGGAGGACACATACTGTGCTAACTCCTAGACAGTGGGTTAGTCTCAAAGTCAGGGATGTTATCAGAGTTTGGAAAGAGAAGCTGCCTTGGGAAGAATAGGAAAAAAAATCCACCAGTTTCACCTTTGCCAAAAGTGTTGCTCTTGCTAAAGGGAAACTTCTGGGGAGGTAAGAAGGGTGCTTCTTGTTACTTTTTTAGGCTATTCAGCATCCAAAAGCATTTGTGAACTTCAAGGAGCTCCACTGAGAAAAAAGTATTTTGAAGAGCTGGCTTTTGGTCTCTTAAATCAGTTTTGCCATCCTCAGTACCTGTTATCTGGCTTCTGCTTAGTGTCTGAGGGAGAAATCTGAAAATAAGCAAGTTGGATATGGACAAGTAATTTCACTGGAAGCAGTTTCTCAGCAGCTGCAACCTCCTGTTTTGTTAAACTGCTAGCAGTCTAAGTCACACAGACTTTCCAGAGGCAAGTCTATTTTCATAATGACTTCCTGGACCAGTCACGCTGTGTGGGCCTGACTAAAGGAACATAAGACTCTTATGAAAGCTCCTTTTTTATGTTGTGCCATGAATTAAAACATCTGGCTTCCTGGGGCATTGACAAGGTGCCTAGCACCTTTTTTCCTCAGCACTATATATACTCTGTGATGTCTTGTCAGCTAGTGTGCCTGCCCAGAGCTTGCTGCAGTTCCAGCTCTGAACTCCAGCCATCAAGCCACAACTTAGATTGCCTGAAATAGGAGGAGCCTGCAAGCTCACAGCTTACCCTTCCAGGGAGCGGCTGCTTGCCAGTACCTGCATTCCAGTCTTCAGTCGCACCTAGCTTCTATCTGTGAGGCCAATCCAGCTGTGAGTCACGATGCATTATGCTCCAGCTGTGAATGGGGTCAGTGTTCTTGCTGGGAACTGCCCCATAACTATCTGTTGGGCTCTCCAGTGGTGGCAGAGATATATTCTCTGTAGTGTTAAAGCCTCCATCTGTCTAGGTGTCTCAGCCTCTGGTATTTCCTCACCTTTATACCTATATAGCTTTAGCTGGCAAGCTGTACACAGCTAAATAAACCAGGATTCTGGCTGCTTTTTCCCCTACTACATTTGCTCTAATCCACATGACAATTTAAGCAAAGCATTTGTCATTTTCTGTGTAACGTTTAGACAAGCAGAGGGGTCTCCTCTGGGCTTAGTGCAAAGAATTTCCTCCTCCAGAGAATGAATCCTCATTCTGACTCAGCCCACAGAGCTACATGGTGGGGCATCCAGGACAGAGCCAGGAATCTAACAAACATCACACACTGAGGAAATTGTCTGGAGGAAGGCTTCTTCTCAGACTGAAAGAACCTGTCCTCTAGGTGAACCGAGCTCCTGCAACAAGGGGAGAAGAAAGATACTCCTGTCAACACTGATCCCCATTTCTATGGATACCTTGCCATGCAGTCCAGCTAAGACCCCTACCTCTGTGCAGAAGCCACTCACGCACGGTCTCGGTGACATCGAAGGATAGCCACTCAGGGGAGCCCCGTGTCTGCACATTCCTGCCACTGAGGTACCGCTGCTTCGCTATGTGCTCATCCGGCCGAAGGATCTGTGTCAGAAGGAGTGGTAGAAAAAATCAGCCAGTGCCTTGCAGAAGGAAGGGATAGCCTTCAGTCTTTTTTACTCCCACAGCTTGCTAAAAACAAATTCAGAAGGTGGGTCTTGGCAAGTGAGACACCAGGAACACCCTGGCTCAGGTGAGAAGGACATGCTTCACAACCAGCTTGAACTCAGAGACCTACACAATGCTTATTTCTGTGTCCTAAGCAGCCCACCTCTCTCAGTTCAGCATTGTTTTGGGGCACACATCTAGAGGCAGAAGCACATGGCAATTCATTTTATAGATAGGTTTGTTTTTGTATACACCTGTGGAATATCGACCTGGATTTCAGAGCAGAACCACCAGTAAATAGAGCATCTTGCCACAAATCACCTGCCCAGCAAGGTGAAATAAACCCAATTTATTGCGTTCTCACTGTGGCATTTTCAGGAGTCCTACACTCTTCAACTTCTATCAAAACACACCAGGGCTGCTCAAGTTTGGAGACCTCTCCCTCTGCTCTGACATCTCTTCCCACTTCCAGACAAACAACCACAGCATATTCAAGGTGTTCCTTCCTGCAGACCCCAGGTTGACTACTGAACCTATGGACAAGCTCTGAGATCACCTCGTCAGTTGTGACATCTGGTGGAGAATTGCTCTGACCTTTGAAGCTGGATTCCAGAAGTCTTCAAGAGCTACCATCCAAAGACAATTTTAGCTGCACTCTTATGGAAAAGTGGACAGACATGAGCCTGTGGAAATGTGCTGCCTGGATGCTAAGCTGTATCTTTAGGTTGCCCAGTTCAGCCTATGACCACTTCCAAGCCTGAACCAGACCTTATTCTGGTATATATACAGAGTCCCTAGGTTCAAAGCAAATTCCAGATAAGTACCAGGATTAACAGGTGGCCTGAATTGTGCTCCTGGGGAGCTGCTGCTGAAGGGAACATTGAAAGCAAGCACTCTTTTTCTAGTAAATCAGTGACAAGACAGAGAGCCCCATCCAATGGATTAGCACCAACCGTACTGCAAGAGTAAAAGGAACAAAACTGCCAAGTGTAGATGTGACAGAAGAGTCAGAGCTGCTCCACAGATGAGGGGCTCCCCTTCCAAGTGGGAAAAGGGCAGCACTACATTGTAAAAGGAACGAAAAGTGACCATATCACTGCATATGGTAGAAGAAGCCATATGAAGTTACAGCATGCACTTCTCTCTCTCTCTTCTGTGGCTTTGCACATACCAGTTGAGACAACCATTAAGGAGTCAAGCTACTCTGGGCTCAGACACTGGGGAAGGTGACGGAACGAATACTCACCTGGAAGAGCTCAATGCGCTGCTCACTGCGTTTGGAGCTTGGGTTGGGCACGCGCAGCACCCGAAACTCAGCCCGAAATAGGTTGGTGCTGTTCTTCTCTGCTGAGGACACATTAAAGCGGAACACGTTGGAGGTGACACCTTTTGGACAAATGCCCAACTCATCTAGGAAAAAGAAATGAAGAGAGACTGAGAACCACATCTCTGAGGGGCAGGATCTCAAACAAATATTGTTTGAGAAAGAGCTTTCCAGTCATTCAAACATCTTGCCACCTGTGAAGCATGGCTATCTAGCTCAAGATAACACAGGATGAATTTACACAAATTTGGTCTACATTGCAACATTTTGCAAACATTCCCACTACTGTCATTGTTATTTCAATGCCCCAAGACAGAGAATCAGTAGACATCAACCACAGTATGTTTATTATTATGTCTTCTAACTCTGCTCACCAAATGTTGCTAATACTCATGAGTTGGCTGCATCCAAAATGACAACCCCAGCCCAGGCAATGGGGCAACCTCACTTGCAGTTACTGGGGCCTATTCCCAACAGCGAGGATGCTGTGATTCTGCTTATGATGGAGACATGAAGCCACACAGGAGGTGATCCCATTGCTGCCAAACTTTAGTTTTACAAACCTTGACATTGCCTCCTAGAATGGAAGCCACCCAGTGTAAAAAAACAAAAGAAGGCATGAGGTGTGGAAGACCATTTAGGGCAGTGACTATCCAATGTGTACTGAAAGAACTGGTGTTTAAAACTGGTTCTCATTCATGACCTGGAGGAGAAATTCATGAATAGTACTGGGCCTGTGGAGATCACACACAAGGACAGGAAGTAATAGAGCAATTCTCTGCTTCCATGTGTGCCTGCCGAACAGAAAAACCCATTTCACAGATGCTTCAAAAGAGAGTATGTAAAAGCTACAGGGTCCAAAACAGAGTCCTGAAGAGAAAATAACACTCTCTTCAATGGGACCATTTTGGTCTCATGGAAGTCTTTGTTGCTGCTTTTGTTTGTCTCCTATTGAGCTTGTTAGCCTTCAAGGCTCTAGCATCATGAAAACTTCCTACAGACAAGACACAGGAGCTCCTGCTCTACATCCACATGCAGGTTTATTTGCAGCCCTGCAGAGCCTCTCAGATGACCTCTGACTGTTGTCCAATGTAGCAAGAGGCTCTTGTATCTGCTGATATTGAATTTGCTTCAAAACAAACAAAAACAGAAAGAAAAACTGCTACCTGTTCCCAGACATGCTTCCAGTCTGTGATATACAGGCCAGAAGCCCTAGCTGGAACAACCTTCAAGTTACATTCCTGAAGTCCTGCAGGTCCCTCTTTTGATCCCACCATCACTATTTGCCCTGAGAAATAGCTTCTGAAGACGGGATAGTGTGAAAGAGCACCTGAATGCAGAGCTTCACCTCCCATGCCATATTCTGATTTCAGCAACACTGATGTAAACTCTTATCAATGGATATGAAGGTCTTCCTCTTGTGCTACACTCAAATTCAGCAAGGAGGAGGCTGCCCGTTTTCAAGGATGTGTAGGATGCTGAAATTTTATTCAATAAGCTAATGACCAGATGCTTGCACTGGGCTTTAATTAGAGGAGTGTTTGTCATTAGTATTACTGAATGGAACAGCATTCCCATACGGGAAAGTCTCTAGCTGTTATGGAAGAGGTGGCTGTTCACGAATCCGAGGAGACCAGATCCCACTGCAGGCACAAGCTGGCCGGCTCAGCCCAGCAACCCTGCAGCACAAGGAATACCCCCAGCCACACACAAATGCCTACTCTGGGGATTCCACTCGTGACCAATTCAAGGTTTGATGTTGCAGAAAAGCCCAGCGGAAAACCCAAGATCTCATTAAGTTCCCAAAGATATCTTCCTAGCTGCAGACTCACACTGATAACTGTTCTGTGTCCTAAACCTAGGCAGATATGGTGTTTCAATAGCCCCCAAAGCTGCTTTGCACGCCTAGCCCTATTAATAGTGCTGTTAACAGCCTGCCCTTTCATTTCAGACCTGACTGCCTGACTGTAAGGGGTGCCCCAATTATCATCAGAAATGCCTTTTTGCATCACACCAATGGTCAGCCTAGCTCAGTATGTTTCCAACAGCAGTGCTTTGTCTGACAATCTATTTAGAGACTGCAAATCTACAGCACAGAGCTGATGAGACACAACTAATGCTTTATCATCTCCTTAATATTTTTGCCTAAATTAGACAGCCATGCTGGTAAGACATTACATCTACTGTATTTTGCCTGCTGTGCCCACTTTGCTTTCTACCTACTTACTTCACCATCAAGGTGCTGGTCTTGGGAGAACTTCCCAGTGAAAACAGTAATAGCTCTCTTCCCTTCTCTAAAAGTTTCATGTTCCCTTTGTACCCTGGGAACAAGCCCTCTGTGATGTGGAAATGGAGCTGTGTTCTGTGTTTCACTCTGAGCCCTGGGAGGCTGCAGCCTGTTTCTCATAGCAAGGGGTTCAGGATACAGGTCTCGCTCTCAGGAAACTAGACAGCTTTGGGGCAAAGTACCTTTTTGCAGGAGGTCACAGGCAAATGCAGCAATGGGGTTTTTCAGGGAATTTGGTCCAGTCCCAGCTGAGGTGTGTTAATCACACTGGAATCCAGACCTGTTCACCATCAGCATAAAACAAAGCCTGGAGGCAATATTCCTGCAAACTGTCCCCATCCACAACACTCAATGGCACTAACCAAGCCTGAAGACTGGGAATCTGTGATACCTTGTGCACCCATGCCAGGCTATGTCTGGTATGACATATCCTCACTACTGGACCCCGCTATTACTGTGAAGTCCAAACAGCCCAGAGCTGTTCACTGCGCCAGTGATGAGACCAGTATCCTCTTAGTGTGGACAATGTGATATAGGGAGCAGGTTTTTTGGGGAGCTTCCACCTTCCTACCACTGCTCCAAATGAGGTGCAGGCTCACCGCATGCTGCCGATCCAGCAGAAAAAGCTGTTGTTTCTGGCAGGAAGGCTGATGGCTGTGGAATTTGATGAGAAGGAAGGGTAGGCCGTCTGTGAGCAGGTACTGCCTCACTCTGTATTATGCCCCTGAATCACCAAGGTGTTTCATGCCAAAGCTGCATAACTGGAGAAAAAAGTTGATCTGGAACTCTGCAGGTGGCAGGTTTGGAGGGAATAGATGCTTGGCCCTAGTGACCCATGACTTTAATTGCCTTGTCTCTCTAGCTGCTTCTGTTTTTCCTCAGGAAGGTAAGAAAAAGCTATTTGCAGGACTGTTGCAGATGCTCTCCAAGCTTGAACCTAACCAAGTCAGTGGTTAAAGGAGTCTGATCCACCTGAGTTTTATGAGATCCCTGAAGTGAATGGCTGGTCAAAAGTGAGTTATTCTCTGAAAAAAGGTCCCTTTTAATTCAGGCAGTATACCAGAGAGGCACAGGAGAAAAGGCCATTCTGTGGGTCACCAAGCAGCTCAGAGAAGGGATGGAGAACTTGGGTCTCCCCCCTGCTATTTTTGCTTCTCAGCTCTCCTCACTTTTGAGCCTTGCATCTTTGAAAAGGATGGGTTCTCTGAGCCAATTTGACACTTGACTAATAGTCTGGAGCTAGAATAGTTTGTCTGAGTGTGCACACATTTCAGACTTGTCTGTATCATCATTGCAGTTCCTTCAATGGAGTAGTCCTCCCCTTCCACTCCCCAGGAGACTGGTTTTGGCTCAGAGCATGCTCTTAGATCACCACCTGGCACAGTGACAGAGTCATGGGAAAGTTGAACACCAGCCACTTCTGAAGACACAGGGCCAAATTCAGCCATGGTGTAAGCAACGAAACTCCCCAGGTTTCAGAAAGAGTGTGTCTCTTGACAGCACAATCTCTCTGGAGCTAGTCTCTCCAAGTGACCAAATTACAAAGTTTCCTCTTTCTCTGGGTGGTGGCATCTACACTGCCCACTCCCAGAAATTTAATCTCAGCAGTACTTGGTCTTTTGAACCCACTGTCCCAGTGTCCTATGGGGACATGGGACAGTATCATTCATTTCCACAGGAATTTCCCCAAGCCACAATCCTTGCTTATCATTCCTTTTTATGCACTGTTTCTTCATTACTCTTTCCCCTAAATTTTAGCCAAATCCACACCCCTAACTTCATTTGCCACTATTGTGCTTTGTGCTTCCTTCCCCCCAAAACGCTGGTGCACAGTGTGGCTGTACTATTTTGCAGACACTTGGTTTTCCCATATATATTTATAATTTCACAAATGACACTTCAGTAGGTCAAAAATGCTGAAAACCAGATAAGTTGCTATACCCTTTGCACTTTCTGTTCCTTGAATCTTGGTGTCTCCTGAGCTAAGAGCTAATCATATAACCATATGGAGAGCAGTCTGCTAGAGATTAAGTAAAATTTGTTGCATTACCACATTGTAGCTTATTCCAGCTCATCATATGTCAAGATTAACATAAACCTGGCAGAGTAACTGCATTCTGAGACTGCCTGCACCGAGTCACAGCTCCTCCCCAGAACTGCTGGTGTTCAAATCTTGTCCCCAGGACTGCACATTACAGGAGAACACTCTGGATAGTGGTATGACTGCATCTTCCAATTCCAAGGAATCCTAAACAAACCAAAATGACTGCTTGTGCTTACATGTGCTCAGCATCTGCAATCTGCTTTGGGTTCATGTCTGCTTAGTCTCTGTCTTTGCATCTGCTCAGCTTCTGCACCTGAATCTGTTTAGTCTCCACATCTGGGCCTGCTCATCATCTGCTCCACACCTGCTCAACATCTGTCATGTTTCCTCAATGCCTGTGTTCCCTTGGGGATCCCTCTGGCATCACTGTCTGCTTTACACCTGCTCAGCATCCGTGTTGTCTTCTACTCGCTCTCTGAACGCTCACACTGTCTGAGTAACACCTTCGACAGTGTCCTCTAAGCAGCAGTCTTTTCAGCAAGTGCCTCCCCACTTTCTCTACGGCCGGCGCGGGTGCTGCACGGACCGGACAGGTTGTCTGTATCGCTGCGGCAGGCGCTGGAGCTTCAGCAGAGAGGAGGCCGTGTACCTGCTGTCACCCAAACACCAGACCTGCGCCTCCTCCCAGCCCGGTGAGCAGCGTTCACCCCGCCACCGGCACTGCCTCCTCCCTTGCTGCCTACCCACCTCACGGTTCCCCTCCCCGCCTTGTCTCGATGTCAGAGCTCCAGGCACGGGCTCGCCTCGCCGCTGCCGGCCGGGGCCTGCGCCGATGCCGCTCCCGGACCCCGCCGCCGGCCAAGCCCCTCGCCGTCCCGCCGCTGGTCCGAATCCCCCTCGCCCCGCGGCTCCCGCTCGCCTCCGCACTCAAGCGCGGCCAGGCGGAGACGCGGCCCCCGCCCGTCTCCCCCGCGCCGGTGAAGCGGCCCCTTCAGCGGGGGCCCTGCGCCCCTCGGCTCCGGCCGGCCGCCCCTCCCCCGCGCCCAGGATCCCGGGCAGTCTGGCCCGCGGGCGCTGCACCCCGACAGGCACGGGAGGAGCCCTGCACTTACTGTGCTCGGGGAGGCCCTGGATCATGTCAAATTTATGGATCTCTTTGGCATAATATTCGGACTCGGTGTTGTCCTGAGAGCAGCTCTCTTCCTTCTCCTCCTCCATCTCCTCCAGCAGCTCCCGAGTGCTGTTATAGAGGGCGAGGATCTGGTAGGGCACATGGGCCGGCCCCACGGTCTCCGGGGGGCTGGTGAGCCGCAGCTTGCTCAAGATCTGCCCTCGGATGGCCTCTACCCTCTTCTTCTTGATGTGGTCTAGGTCCAAGGTGGTGCAGGAGGACAGCGAGAGGCTGACGGTAGCGAAGCTCAGCAGGGAGAGCAGCACCAGAGCCCTTTGCACGTACATCTTCATGTGCGAGGGGGCGGCGGCGGGGGCCTCCGGGAGAGACCCCCGGACGGCGGCGAGAGAGCGCGGGGGACCGGGCGGTGTGCTGGCGGCAGCCTCCCCAGATCCCGCAGGCTGAGGCTTGGCGAGGAGGTGCATGAACTCACTGCGCCGTGCGCGACTCAGGACTTCCAGGAAGAGCTGGCAGCGCTCCGCAAGGAGAAGCGGCAGGCGCCGTGCCTCGCCGCGCCGCGCTCCTTCTCCATGCGCCGCCCCGCGCCCCGCGGAGCCGGGGGCGCCCCGCCGAGC
>VZRN01005907.1:977456-1001042 GCA_013397935.1 Dasyornis broadbenti | reverse complement strand
AACAGCGCGGCCGGGGTGGGCCGGGAGGCGGCTGCGGGGCTCACACCCGAGATGAGTGATGCCCCTGCATTGTGAGGGCACCGCGCCTCGCTGCGGGGCAGGGCGCGACGGCAGAGCCGTGCCTTGCGTTCTGCCCCCTGCAATGAAACAGCTTTTGTCAGTAACCGTGTGTCCTTTGCTCCTTCGTATTTCCCCCTGCACTACAGGTACTAAAGATGGGCCGTCGAGCCCGCCAAGACCTCTTTGCAGATGAAAACCTCAGCAGGAAGAATTCCCCGTCTGCTTCTCTTGCAGAGGTGGGTGTTCTGTCAGGAGGACTTGTCCATTATCCTGCTCGTGTCTCCAGTGGAGAATTACTCATTTCTTCTGAGATTCCTTCCTGCATGATGTGCTTTGCCTTTTGAATTTTGTCATTAGAGTTGGGACTCATGTGACTGCCCTGTCCCTTTCCTGGTGTTGCCCTTTGTGTAAGTTTCCACGCAGGGTCCTATCTAGGGTTATGGTTTCTCATGTGTCAAGTATGGAGAGTAGTATCATATGGGACTTGGGGCCTCTCCCGGTGCATGCATATCTTCCTGATATTTTAATTCCCAGAATTAAAATATGTGCAGGCACATAATACCAGTTTTGCCACCATCTATGGTAGCAAGTACAGGTAAACAGATGCTTTACTTTTGTGCTTTGCTTTTGTTTCAGCAAAAGTACAGTATCTGACATGGTCTCTATGAAGTTTGTGTAGTGATGCTCTTTTTCCATTCCTCCGTGTACAGCTACAGAGGTTGTACCAGGAGCCAGCTTTGCAGCATCTGAGACTTTTCCTTGTGGGTAATAATGTGCAAACTCCATTCTCACTGAGTTTGAGAACTCACAGTTCTCACTCCAAAGACTGTTCTCACTTGTCTTTGCAGGAAAAGTTTTGTTCAGAGGATGTTCTGTCAGTACATCTTCAAATGGTAAAAGGGGATCACTCGCTTTCTCAGGAGAGTGAGGCAACATCCTCAAGTATCCAGAAATAGATCTGAATTGTTTAGATTCATTTTTTTGCCTAGTGCTGCAGAATGCTCAAATTCTACCTGGAAGCTTGCACTTGGATGTTAGCATGACTTCTCCACAGGCATGTCCTGCTAGAAGGAGCACCTCTCAAGAAATGACATACCAGTTTTGCTCTCCACACATACCAGATGGATGAAAGTTTCATGAGACTTCCATCTTGTTGACAGTGATATTTGTTTAAATGAGGTGATGCTTAACTTTTTGCAATGCCAGTCAATGGTCTCCAGCATACCATATTCTTGGTGTCTTTAAACTGGAAATCCATTTTGTCCTGCTGGCCACCCTGGCACCAACTTTGCTTCAAGCTACTCTGCACAGGGCCCTCGGACCTTCTGTCTTGGAGTGTCTACTCCCTGATTCTTTGTGGGCTGACAAAACTTTCCTATTACGCCGAGTAGCTGTGTCCCAGACATCTGTGCAAAAATGGTTGTAGCGGGGGTGGGGATTTTTCCTTGGAAACCCTGTGATGCTGTTCAAAATAGCACTGTTACATCTTGGCTTACAATAACACCTCATAGAGCAGGCTTTTTTTCTGCAGAAAGTATGTTCTTTTCTTTTGATAGGCATAACAGAGAATCATCTCCCACCTAGGCATTCTCTCCTTGGGTATGCTGTAGGCATTCAGGAAGGATTCTGTGAGGGAGTGTATAGAAGGCGCAATTTAAGACATAGACATAACCGTGGACCTCATAGGTAAAGAAAGTCTTAGAGAAACCAGCTGGTGGTTTAAGCAGGTGGAATCATTAGTTGTCCTCCAGATCAGGGTTGCTCACTGTCAGATTGTTGTCTTGTTGGAACCAGCCATCCTACTTCATGAGCTGATTCCCTGGTTTTAAAGAGACCAGGGCATTATGCAGAGGTACAGCTTGTGTTTACTGCTCACATCACACTGAGATCATAGGGGCTCCAGGCCTTGGGCAACCCTGAAGAAGACTAAGAAATAATTATAGTGTTCTGTTTGAAAGCAGTGCGCTTTTCAGCTGCAGAAGGGTGAGGACTTCCATGCCTTACAACATTCAAATATGTTATTACTGGATCTTAACCACCAGGAAGAATCATTTGTGTCAACAGTCTCCCTTCAGACAGATTTTTGTTGCTAAATGTTTTTCTGTTAATCAAAAACCTTGGAGCTACTGGAAGAAAGACAAAATCCACTGTAAATAATCCTCAGCCTCCTCCTTTGCTTCAGAATTGGAGGCTTTTCATACATGACCATATTTGATACCAAAGTGAGCACTTAATAGAACTAATACGGTTTTTTCCTTCACCCTAGATTGGCAATTGCCTTTTTACTTTTCTGGAAGCTTGGCCTTGGCTTGCTCTTGAGTGGTGGGGTCAGCTGTTACAATGGATGTCTCATTCAGCCGTCTAGTCATCTTGAAACCTTTATAAGAAATCTTCCCAAAAGAAATGCAAAAATTTGAAAAAACAATCCTTTTTTTCCTTGGAACTGGCAGTAGTGGAATAGGCCTCATGTAATTAATTTCAGCGGAGAAGGTTTTATTCTTATTACTGACTTTGAAGACAAAGGGGTTTGTCTTAAACCTTTGCCATATTCACACCCTCATATACAGTTTCACATTCAGGTTGGTGATTTTGCCTTCAGAGGTTCCTCAGAGTTTTAAAACTAGTTTAATTCATCTTGACTCTTTTTTTTTTTTTCCCCATTTTTTTTTTAATTCCATGCTAATCCACTCAGTTTCCACCCATCTCAAATTTCTGGTACGAACATACCATTTGTGCTATTGTTCGAGTCTTTTCATGACACTGAGAAGCATCCAGGAACTGTTTTCCAGTCAGAGCAGCTTGCTTGAAGGAAGCAAAAAGTACCTGTTTATCCATGTTTCAACATCTGGGCTTACTACAAGGAAATTCACTTAGAGGGGTGAACAAATTAATGTAATTAAAAAGATCTTTGTTTTGAAGTCAATAGGCAAATCATCTGACTTGGAGCTTAGATCTTACCAGGTTACTGCTGATCTCTTCTTGACCTGGGCTCTCTCTTCCAGAAGAGACTCTTAACTGTGTGTTGCTCTGTGCAACAAATGTGTTGCTAAAACTCCCTTCCCCAGGGCATAGTTGCAATGTCTTGTGCCTTGTAGCCTAATATACTTCCCCCAAGCTCTATGATAACACTAGGATATCTTAGTATCTTTTCAGCACCTGTTGTGTGTATGTATCTCCCATAAGAATATTCTTAACAACAGCAGCAAATCTGTAATTCCTCTGCCCAAATCTCTATTTGATAATTCCCATTCTGTGTGGAAGTACCTGCATTATCTTCAAATGTAGATATCCTAAAGGGGCTCACGAAAGGTCACAAAGCTCACACTCTGCCATCTGACATGCAGAGCATTCCTGCCTTTTCAGAAGTACAAGTATTAACAAACAACACTGCAGCTATGTGTTATTTCACAGGCAAGAAGGAACATGATTATTTGCTGTAATTGGTGCATTCAGCATCCTCCTGCAGCAAAGGCTGTGCATGTTCTTGGCCTTCAGAGCTCCTTGGCAATTCAGCAGGCACTTCTTGCGCACCCAGGGGAATATGCTGTAAGTGGGAATTCCTAGAGATAAATCTGCTTGCTGCATGCCAGAACTCCGCATTTCAAACATTCATTTTCAGAGGGGTAATGTATATCTTTTTCCATTGGGAGGCCTTTCCCATCCCCTGGCTTGATGTGGTACATTTACTCATCTTGATGCTATCAAGTTGCTGACAAAATGGGAGAAACTTAAGCTAGTCACATTATTTGTATAATGGGAGGGACAGATCATATAATGAGATCTGTTGAAGATCTTTGCTGTCTCATCCTAACAGGACTTCTGGACACTTATAGAATAAAAGTCAAACCTTTTTCCTGGCTCTAACATCACTGCACCCAACAGCCTGAATGCTGGCTTGATGACATCCATCAGAAGAAGCCGTTTGGCCAGGTTTGAAGCTCTTGATGAGATTGATTTGGAAAGCTGAGTGGAAAAGCTTTTCTAAAAAAATATGTCAGCAGATTTTTCCTTTTCTGTTTTTTCTTTTAGCAAGAGTGAACTATTTGCTGTTCTGTAAGAAATCCGTATGCAAAAATATTTTCTCTTTATCCTACAGAGACGTGATTCCCTTGAGACCTTGTTCAAGAGTTCCCTGGTTTCTCCCTCTTCCAGTCTCAGTATGATTTTGCCAGTGTATCTCTGGCAGCACTCTGTAGATCCTTTGAGAGGACACTGCTTTACTAGGCAATGGTCAGCCTAAAGGATGAGGGTTTTCCCTATTTTAAGAATATTTCCACACAGGTAGGACAGAAAGACTTTATATCAGAGTTTGCCCAAAAATCGAGTTTCCTGCCGGTTCTCTCTGCCACGTTTCATCACAGACTGGGGAAAGGCTCTGTGCTTTCACTTCTGAAAGGATGTTCTTCTCTTGTTGTCCTACCTGGTATTTGTAAACTTGCTTATGTAGTTGTCCTTGGGTGGTAGTTAAAAAGCATTTCTGTGCTGTAAAAAGTATCTTACTCTGCATAGATCCATGTAGACAAAAAAAAAAAAAAAAGTTAGCCACTTCCACTGCATATTGGAAGGTTGTTCCCACAAGTGAATTTTGCAAAGCAGATACCTGGACTTCCACCACCCAGTTTACAAACACTCCTGGCAGTGATTCTTTAGGCTGACATCCAGGCATCATTTAAGCAGGACTCCATTACCTAGCTGAAGTGAATAAAGAATAATAAAAAAAAAACGTTGCTGAGGGTGAAATCCACGTGGAAGATTGCTCTAAGAAGTGGTTATTTAAATGCTGTTCCAACATGTGTTGTCCAGCTGGATTTTCTTCCATGGTAGTGCAAGTCTTGTTCCGCTTGGGCTCTGTACATCCAGAGAAGCTTAGGTCACGTTGGACCCCACAGAAGGCTTTCTGCTTTTGGCTGTGAGAACAAGCAGGTCCCTGGCTGACAGACACATTCTCCCAAAAGATTTTTACAAGTTGGGCAAATCTAATTTAATTTGTGCTGCTCATTGGTATGGACACTTTTGTACTCCAGCTGCCCTAACCCACATGTAGCATCCCTGTTCTCTTATCATAGTAAAATCATAAGACCAGATGACAGCAAAGACACAAAATGAACTCAGATACCAAACCACTTTCATCAGAGATATATGCAATTTATGAATCACATGGCTTCCGTGTTCCTCAGGAAAGATGATGTAGTCCAGAAGAAAAGTCAGATGGGTTAGTGAGTGTTTCCAGCCATCCTATGCATACTCCTGGTGTAGGGTCATAGGTCAATCTAGGATACTCTAGATTCTCCCCCTGCGTGGTTCTGAACACTCTGATTTCTAGAATAACATAGAGATTACTGTGTTCGTAATTGCCTCTTTGCATTTGGTGCCTATCAGCAGTGGTTGTTGCCACTGCTGGTACTGCCAGTCTGCTCGTCTAAAAGGCTCTTGAGCAGTTTGCAACTTTCACAGTGATTAACAGGCTGTTTTTCTTGAGTTACTCATCTACCCCACAACCAAGCTGCCCCCTTATACTATGGTGTTAGCTAAAGATCACCTGTTAAAGCTAACACTGTCAGCTATGCCTGTCTTATGCTAACTGCTACAGCTTGTGCTCTCAGGGGAGAATCTGGGGTTGCCTTGAGAAAAGGTAGCTTCTGAAAAAAGGGCTGTAGCCTACTAGAGTATATAACCTCTGGTATGACTGGTCCAGCGTCAGTTCTGATCTCTGGCATGGCTGCAGTGACTGTCCATATGAATCTTTCTAGCACCCTACAGACCTGAATAATTTGGCTTTTATCATGCTATAGGGAGAATGATCTAAGTCTGTTCTCTTCTTGTTCACATTTGTTGGTTTTTTTTTTCTCTAGGTATCACAATTGGTATATGTGTAAATGGCTGGATATAAAAGGTTACAGTGGTGGGACCAACTTTGTGCTTTGTTCAAGTGAATAAAGTTACAAAGCATGTGCTTCAGGACACCCATAAATGTCAATCTTCAGGCTATTTTGTGCAGGCTTCCATAGCGCTTCCTTTTAACTTCTTTCTCTCCTTTTCCCTCCTGACCCTTCTAGGATGACTCTCAGGAAAAGGTTGACCATGTAAGAGTAGAGGCATTCTAGGTAGATGCTGTCTTCTCTGAATGGGACTAGTAGGATTAACCTATTATGTGTCTGGAGACTACCTTAAGAGGGTACGCTAGTATTGGAGAATAATATAAAGTTTGCTTTGGCTGCAGTGCCTTTCCTGCATACTCTATTTCTGTTGCTGACAGGCTTTTAATTATCTTTGTAACAGCTGCTCTTATCAGCTGCTGCATTGTATTTTGAGGTCACAGATGTATATGTGGCTGCTAGGAAGATGCTCTATTTTCATTTAAAAGTCAGGGCAGCAATTAGCTAATAGAGTACAAAACCTGACTGAACCTAGATTGCTGTCCAGTATCGTTACCATACTCTAACATGGCATGAAAACTTGTCTTCAGGAATGATGAAGTCTTGCTGGTGCCCCAGAGGAGAAGGCCAGCCAGTAGTAACAAGGACGTATTTTCTATGAGCCTTTTCTTTTTATTGGACCAGCACTGAATGCCAGAATCTGTAGTTAATAGGATGTCATAGTGCTTCTTACCAGGCTCCTATTAGACACAGAGAAGGAATACACATACCCTTTCTTATCCTGCAGCAAAGTTAAAATACATCTCAGAATTCATTTAGCATTAGAAGCCAGGATGATGCCGTTCAGAACAACCTGAGAATTTCTACCTGTTTCTGTTAAAGTCTTTGGCCTAATTGCCTTGGACTCTTTCTAACCATGGAATTGGTGTTGTCCAATTTTTCCTGCCTAGAGTTGCTCTCTATACATGTTAGACAATTAAAACATCCTCTCCTGTGCTCTTAATTCCTTCTGCTGAAGGACCACTCTAGTACCGGTAGCATAGTGGATTCATCTGTGAAATTTAAAGCCCAGAAAAGAAACCCGTATCACCCATCTCATTAATTCTGGCCTCAGAAGGGTATGCTCATCACAAGGCATCAAGACTACTCAGATTAGCTCAGTTTTCTCTTGGTAGTATAAGAGATGATATTGTAAAAAAGATCCACTGGGTTTATTTGGCAGTGATGGATGGTTCAGGACTATGCCCAGAGCACTTTTCCATTTATCAGGCAAAGAGACCTCCCACTGATGGGTATAGTTTTGGGGGCTGGTTGCCTAATAGAAATTTTTCCTGATAATTGATCTAATCTTCCCCCCCGCCTCGCTGGAACCAGTCCTTACAGTCATTTCACTGGAACTAATTCCACCTCCATACACTGCCCTAAATCATTGATTCCCAAGGTCTGTTGTTGAGCGCTGACTGGTCACATGCCACAGACGCCTTCTTGCTTCTGGCTGCTAAATTTCATTAAAATAACTAAACTGATGTGACTCTTCCACATGAGCAGTTGTTGCTTCAGGGATGTTACGCAATGGTGCCTGGCAAAGATATTTTACTTAGTGTGAGAGGATCCCTGCTTTGAAAACCCTCTTGTTTGGATAATTCCTGTGTCCTTTATTCAGGCTTATGCTCTTAAGCATCACAGTCACACTTTATAGTATTTTTCCATTTGTAAAAGTCTGTAAATGGTATAAAATGGTGTTCTGAGTGTTCAGAAATCTGACTGATCAGTAAGCTGCTTTTAACTTATACTATATGCTTACAAACTTCTGTTAATTGTATCATAAGTCTCCTCCAAACCAATTGTTAGTGGAACTTTATATTATAAAATGTGATTCAAATCTTGTTGCACTATATCCCTCCCTTAGTCATTGCCTGGCCAAGCTGAAATATTTGGCGTCTGGAATCATTTGTCCGAAGTTGGCCCCTTCGTCCCCCTGATGGCTCATATAACCCTTCTCTGAACTCCCTTTGGGCTGTGCTGAGTGTTACAATCTGAACTCTTCCTGGATTTGGTCCCTTTCCTCTTGCTGTGCTGAAGATAACTTTGTAGCTGCCTGAATACTAACAAACGTCTAAACTAAACCCCCATCTGGGTTGTTGATGTGAATGTACCTGCTGAAGTCCTGCCCTCCAGCCATCTGCCTGCTCTGAAACTTGTTTTGCATCCTTGGGCAAACCACTCATCTTGCATCTGAATGTTTGCCAGTTGAATCACTCATTTGGCTGCATCTTCCAAGACTGCCTGGGACATTTAGCCAAAGGCTGTAAGGCTGATCAATGGTATAATAAAGGGTGTATCCTAATATTTCAGTTGATTTGCAGAGGCAGATTAAGCAGGAGTATGAATGTGGCTGTGAGCCAAGATTTTTCTGGGTTCTTTTCCTGGCTTTACCATAGTTTTGCTTTGGGGCCTTGGAGAAGTCCCTCCACTAGTTTTCTTTAGCACCTATCTGAAAGGAAAGCTAGAGCTTTATGCAGAAGCACTGTGCGTATTCCCTAAATAAACCCACAGGGGGGTTTAGATGCCTTATCCTCATAACAAAACCCATATCCTGTACTGGGTGCCTGTGTAGTACATAGATAATCTCAGGAGGATGGGCTGGTGGATCTATTGGGATGGTCAAGAGTGGCTGGGAAAGGCAGTGTGTCTGAAACCCTGTCCTTCCGTGGAATTCTGGCCCCTTTCTGAGAACTTTGGGACTGCATGATGCTGTGCTACCAGTGAGAGACCCTGATCACCATCCTGTGTTTTCTAGCCTTCAGAAGTGGAGCAGGGCTCTTCTTTGCCTTCAGGGGCCTCCAGGTCCTGAATTAGCAGGTGTTCATTTCAGTGTTGGAACCTCATGCTTTAGATATAAAGATTAAACTGGCCATCTCCTTTCCAAGCTAGAAAACACTGCTTTTATTGTCCTGTTCATTCTGTGCGAAAGATGTAGCAAGTAATATTTTCCACCTCCACAGAGGTGTTCTGAACTGAGAAGGCTCTCAGGCCTTTTTCTTGAAGCTGCTCTGCTTTGCAAATGGAACCAAAGGAATTTTGGTACCACAGGGAAGGACTTTCTGACTGAAGGCAACAACGTTTGAGTGGGAAGACATCTGTTCAGTCCCAGTGAGTCCAACTGGGACCTCGTCCTCTAGCTGTTCTTTGGTAGACATGCCATAAGTAGTCTCAAGGTCCTTCATGGACTAAAAACAGAGACAGCGTCTGATTTCTGACCGTTTATACAGGTGGGTGCTGACATCTGTGGCTCTGTATCACCGAGTGTTTGAGTGACAGCATGCTTTAAGGCAACAATTGGAAAGAGGATTTGAAGACCTGACCTTTCCAGAGGGGGCATCAAAGTCCTTTTGTAGTTCTAGTTGCTAGTGCTTTGAAAACATTTGGGTGGAAAAATGGGCTGTTGGTTTTTAGGTTAAGACAACATGTCATGAGCAATTGTTTTCATTGAATGTTTGTTGGAAGAATAACTATAAAAAAACCGTAAGTACCTGAAATGTAAATCCAGTTGTGTTCTTACATTGCTAGGTCACCCAGTTGGGTGCGGTTGTTTGAATGAGTGTATTTGCATCCTAAAATACAGTGCAGAATGATGTGGAGATCCCCTGGTGAGAAGCAACCTGCACTCCACTTAGGGAGGTACCAGTTTAGTACCCAGAAGTACCTAAAATAAGACAAGTTCCAGACTTGAGCTGACTCACATGGATCCTGCTTGCAGGTGTGTCTGCACCTGTGGTGTAGACATGGCCTGGGGCTTGATATGATCTGGGCCTTTAATCAGAGCGGTATTTTCCTGACCCAGTTCTTACCCTTGCACATTGGTTGGCACCCACCTCCAAACTCTCTTTCCATTGTCTGGTCTGGTTTGGATCTGTGCAGCAGTCACCCCCCAAGTGCTTTCCCTCACACTCTCTGAAACTTAGAGACATGCAAGTGAGGAGCACAGCACTAGCTGCACTCAGCTGAGTGTGGATCAGGGGACCTTATTTGCGTAAAAATAATCACAATGGTTTGGGCACTGTCCTTCCACTCTGGTTTAGAGAGTTTATGACCTAAGAAGTCATAATTGTAATGCAGTTGCTTATAGTCATTTCTGTATCTACAATTTGCACTGCAATAAGATCTAGAGAATGTTGTGTATGGCTGGAACAAAAATTTCCTCTTACCAAAGACCTTACAGTCTGACTGCATTGTTTTTCTCTACCATCCTGTTCTCCCCTGTGATCTCCATCTTGTAAAGGAGCCTTCATCAGGGGAAGCTGCATTTTGTATATGGCATGTTGCCAAGGTTTTGCCTTCTTAGGCATGCAATAGGGAGTAGGGTGGACTGGCAGTAGTCAGCTCATGAAGCAATTGGCATTTCTGAGAACCTGGGAGGGTTCTCTGAAGCAGAATTTCCCGTAGCTATTGCACATTTTGAATGCCCTACCATTTATGTGTTCATCCTGAGCTGAACTGCATTTGTCCCTCCATGTCCCAGAGTTTCTGTCATCTATTTTGATTCCTGCATTTTCCTAATAAACACCCTCCACCAAAAGGATCCAGCATCCAAGGGAGCACTGGGTTTTTTACCTGCTTCCATTTTACAAAGTTTGCATCTTTTTTTTTGTCCAGAGGTCTTCTGGTTGCTTGTAGAAATTCTGGACTCCCAGGCTGTTCCTGGGGACCTCTCATCTGGAAGTTGGCCAGATTCTCCACAAGGAATCTGAAAAATGCAGCTGGACTGTTGTTCCCTAATTAGGCCAACTTCCCCAGTGTGCGCCCCAGCACTGCATGGCCTGGAGCTCCCCAAGGCCTTGCGCAGCCTCTCTCCCGTGCACCCCGAGTGGCTGACCAGCAGGGCAGTTATTTTCAGCTTTCTGAGCTTATCTCCTTGCCTTTTGATGACATCTTCTGAAATAGCTTTTCTAGTCACCCGTGTTTCCCAGCCTTTCTAGTAGTATCCTCCATGCTTGTCTGCCTTGATGTGGATTAGGGATAATGTCATCGAAAATAATTTTACTAAAAGCTTTTCCTATTCCACGTTTATTTCATACTTTGAGTGCTCCTGTACTCACCTCAAGGCAACAAAAGAACTGTAGGAGGTGGGAAGGTGGATGGGAAAATGTCTGACCATAAGTAGCATAAAGTAGTAGCAAACTGAGAAATGTTCATGCCTAGGAGGGCTGGAGGGGCACTTCCCTATAACTGTGGTTTGTGAGAGGATTCTACCTGGTGACCCGTTGTTCAGAGAATCAGATTGTTGTGCGCTGATTCACTGTTTTCGTGCAGGGGAGAGCAGTAACTCCTGGGGTTAAGGTGCCAAATACTGCAAAGGTGACAGCTTTCCTCACAGGTGCACATGTCAGCTGACAAGCATCTGGCCACTGTTTTAGGAGAGCAATTCTTGATAGCTGGTTAACAATATGAACTGCTCCTTTACCTGCTGAGATAGATGGCAGAGAATATTTGAAGGCCCCCAAGAACTTTTTCTGTCTTCAATAGCACTTTCCCTAGTAAAGGAAAGTCTGTGACCATGAAAAGAAGGATAGTTTGTGGATGAAATGAAAATCCAGTATGTTCTGCTAGGTATTTAAGACATTTAAGAAGTCCTTGGAAGGTATTCATTAAAATCACATGCACTATTTAAACCATCTGTGGACATGATAAAGAGAGCTAGCAGAGATGGGTCGTTCTTTGCAAAAAGCCCAGGCTTGCATAGATCTTTGGATTGATGTGTTTTTGATATCGTACATGCTCTGAGATCAGTATAGATTGTTTTATGTGACTGTTTAGGAGCAGTGGGGCTATTTGACTTACAGCTCCTTAATTGGCACCAATCAAAACTAATTCATCAGGCCTGGTTTTGGAGATTTGCTTTTCCTCAGTCAGGGGAGCCTCCAGCATGTTGCTGGAGAAGAGAAACCTTGAGACTGCCCATACTTCTTTCTTTCCACTCCATGGTCAATATTGGATAAAAACAAGACACCTACATACTGTGTAAAATCTCAGTGTTTGTATATAGGAAAAACATAGATCCTACAGATTTTAGGAGAAATATGATAGAAGAATTGTGTGTCCTCTGTTGCACACTGTCAATGTCATTTGAGTCCCTGCATCCCTGCACAGAGTGCTCAGTGTTTCAAAGGAGTTGTCATATTGATGAAATTAATCCATATTTCCAGACCCACTGGAGAATCTGGGGGATTTAACATGCCCATAATCTGCCTCTGTTGTGATAGATCCTAAAAGAAACTTTGCTGGACCTTCAGGATTCAGATTCAGAGACACACGGGATAGTTGCTTCCATGAGGGAAGCAACAGCCAACTGGCACCTTCAGAACTGCAGACGTGATCTGACAAGTAGCCTGGAAATTTCTGCTTTAATGGAGAAGCCAAATTAGAATTCTGCATCTATCTGATAAGAAACGGCCTGAAAAAAGATAAAGAAGAAGGTAGAGTTTCTACTCCAATACAGGAGAGATGGAATTCAGGCCATTCATTTTTCAAAGGGAAAGATTAAATACTGATTATGGATGTAGTATCAAAGTGTTGGTAAGGAAGGTGGCCTGAGAAATACTGGAAAAATGCCCTCAGAAAAATGCCATCACAAAAATGGCGAGCTGAATTTCTGAGAAAAAAAATAAAGCAAAAAACTCAGACCATGGAAATTTTCTTTGAAAAAGGGACAATCTGCAGAAACTCAGGTAGAGGAAATCTTCTGGAGATAAGTAACTGACAAAACTGAAGTGGAAAGGCAAACCACAGCAAGTAAGTGATTAGTTAATGCCATGAAAGAGACTGACCAGCAAGGGCTGAGAGATGACACTGCTGTCAGGAGCTGGTGTAATCTCAGTGTTTTGAACATTAAACTGTTTGGATGTATAGCTTTGCATTTGGGAACATACATATAAATCTTGCCTAAGGTATAACAGTGGGTACCAAACAAGCTATGATCATTTAAATCCCCCAGTCTTTTTCACCAGAAAGTTGTGTTTAGGAGCACATTTGCTGCATTACAGAAGAACAGTGTACTCTGGTTTTGCTCTGATCCCTCTGGGGCTGACGTTTGTCCCACTTTCTGCCTCAAGCTCTTGCTTGCAGCTGCGAAGTCACCATATTATGGTAATGCAAGACACTGCATTCTCAGTTGTAAATTATGCTTGAGGTTTTGGAAATGTGAAAGTATATGAAGGTAAGTTTATTTACTTGACAAAAGTGTATGTGGCGTGTGACCTTATTACAGCACTTTCCAGGCAACTAACAAAGAAAACCTATTTATCCTCAGCTGACAGTTAACATTGCCTTTCCTGTTGCTAGTGCTCCTGTAGGCAATTCAGAAAGAATTACCTGATTTATTGCAAGAGGAATAAAAGACCTGTAGGTGTATGTGAGGTGTTTGCCAGGGTCTGACAGACATTCAGGGTTGCCTGGTGTGTATGATCAATGGGAACACATTGTAATGTTGGCAAGACATTGGAATCAAACCCCTAGACACCCTGGAGTCATGCCCTGTGCAAAGACTGGGGAAGTCATTGTCATCACCCTCAGATCTGGTGTGCCCCACTTGAGTCATCTTTGATCTGAAGGCTAGTTTTGACGATGAGGAAATTAAATTGCAGCTGCACTGCAATGCTCTGGAGATGCTGCATTTTCCCTCAGCCTTATGGCCCAGGTTCTTTTGTCATTTGTGTATCCCCAGGCACCTTTGTGAGGAGTTGTGGGGCTGTGTGTTGGAAATGTGGCTTGCTGGCTATCAGAGGGATAGTGTGAGGGCAAAGGGGATTGTTTGCATGGGAAGGATCTGTATGCGAGGGAGTGTGTATTTGAGTTAGGGGTGTGTGTAATGGGAATAGGGATGTTTATGTGGGCATGCACACCCATATGTGGTGTGTTTTCCCGCTTTTTCCTGGGCTCTGGGTGTGTCCAGATCAACTGAATTCAAAATGCTCCTTTTTTGGCACTGTAGCGTCTTCTCTGGTTTGGCATCTTAAGAATCTGGGGGAATCATTTAAAGATCAGAAAACTCCATTCACTTGGGCCCCTGAAGGCTTCACATTCTGTGACATGGTCATTCCAGTCGACTGAGCTCTGTCCTCTACGGATGAGCCCATATAAGGAGGCTGTTTCCTGCGTTTCACGCTCCCTGGCTGTCCTTCTGCCCTCCTGTGCTCCCTTTGCCGAAGAAAGTTGGTATTTTGGGACTGCAGCTCCTGCCTCATTCCTGCTCCCTGTTTATTTTTGGAGGATGACTATTTTTGCTCCTATCAGGGAGCTATGCAGGGTCATGCCCCCTCCCTGCAGCAGGCAGAGACTGCCTCTGGCAGGGTCTCTTAATTTCCCACACTCACAAACAATGCTTCTACTTCAAGAAATAAACATGGGAGACCCCTACCATCAGGGGTTAGCTCAACCCCATCCTCATCGGTGGCAGGGGGTGATTTGGCTTTGGCTCAGGGCTGACTCCACCACACATGCAAGGTCCTCTCTGAAGTCAAAACTCCTCAGGAGTCATCCCACTCATTCACTTTCTTAATAAAAGCTGTGGAAACCACCTGTCCACCCACCATTCCTTTGCAGTTACCATTTTTTCTCCAGTTTGGGACATCTTTTACCCAATCATTATTTCTCATGATGGTCTTTTCACAGATCCCTGTAATCCATCTTCCCTCACTGGGCACTATCAGGTGGGAGCTATGTAAGCTGGGTTCACCCTCCCACTCTGCTTTCACCATTGTCATGCGGAACACTGAAGGCACTGCTGTACAAAGTGCCTCAGGCTGGGGGAACCAAGCCCAAAACTGTAAATGGCAATGCTTCCAAATGGTGGGAATTGATGGCCCCATATGAAGATTCCCATCATAAGCCCCAAGCTGAATTACCATTTTCTCTTGCCATGTGGCAGAGTGCCGCACAACACAATGCAAGAAAATAGTAGGGAGTGTCTTTAAGCTCCAGATGAACTTCCCCTTTAGATTTCAGTGGTGGCAGTGGTGGGATTCATCCCAACTGACTTTGGAAATGTTTGGGTACGGCTCACTGTATCTGAACTTGACATCTATCCTCCTATTCTAAGCAGTGGACAAAAGCAGACTTTTTAGGAACAATTCCTCATCTAAAACAAGACATCTAAAACATGCTGTCTTGTACCCTAGGAAAGATATAACGTGATACTTCTCACTGATATGTGAGCAACAGGGATGAACAAGTTCCCAGTGAACCGTATTTTGCCAAGAAAGCATATCCTCTGTGGATCAGTCTGCTATGTAATGTGTGTCCTGGACAAGTCAAAGGCACACAGACCTGAAACTTGTCAAGATACTGATTAGGGTGATATATCTTTTTCTTACAGAGATGCTTAAAAACCTGTCCTGTAGTATATGTCTTCTTTTTATTTTATGAATAAGCAGCATTTTAAACACTATCTCTCCATTATTTGGTAAAGTGTTACATTAGTGTGTGTGGACCTGGTGTCGCAATTGGCTTGACTTTGCCTTGACTGGAGCTGTCTGTAACATGTCTCTTCTCTTTATTAAAGGTTCCACCACCTAAACCCCCACGCCGGCAAGGAGGCTGGGCAGATGATCCTGTACTGGCACCTACCAAGTGAGTTCTCACCTCTTGCCTTATTAAAAAGGACTTCGGTGTGAAATAAAGGAACATCACTACTTGGACCTTGCTGTCACAGACACTGGAACAGTTTTCCTGGGTCTTTTAGATGGCCTCTGTTTCCAATATCAATGTAACTTGTTCAAACCATTTGAAGTATTGCACTTGCTTGGTTCCACTGGCAGATTGACTTGGCGAGGCTTAGGACTGTATACATGTCCCTTTTTGCCAGAGGCAGTGTGTTCCTTACCTTGCAGAGTGCCTGGAAGGAATCAAGAACATAATAAGCATGTTAAATGCAGTAGCTGGGATTGGGGGATTTAACTGGTTCTGTCCTTTCCAGGAGAGTGACACATGACAGCATCTCACTGACATGAGTGTAATGAACACATCAGGATTTAAGTGATCAGCCTTGACAGTAAAGGTGAAATTTGTCAATGTTTAGGTGTGTTATGGGGTTATGATATAATGGAGATGGATGAAGATGGTCAGCAAGAAGAGATGGGAGGAAAAAGTATACAAATTGTAGAATGTAAGTTGAGAAGCCTGATGCTTATGAAGGACACGTAAGGCAAAGGAGATATCTGGACATGGTAATAGAATAGGTATGAAAACTAAAGGACAGTTCAGACTGGGAGGAAATTACTTGCTTTCAAACTATTTGTTGTTTTCCAAGCTGTGAAGTTATGCTCACGTTGTATTTCGTATTCACAGAGCTGAAGGGCTCAACCATGGAGTGGTGTGAGATTGCTTGTGTACTTAAAGGCCTATAATAAAAGTGTATATATCTTAATATATACTTTGGAGGTACTCTGATTTATGAAAAGTTAATGTATTTTCTTTCCTGAAATGGAGAATGGGTGAGGACATCCAGAAACCTGGTATACAGTCTGTATTTCTTGCAAGGGAATAAGACAAGGTGGTCTGTATTCTGGGGTAGCCTTTCTGGAAAATTACCACTCTCTTTGTCTCAGAAAAATAAATAGTCTGGAATTCTGGAGACTGGAATAAAACAAGGGAATAAAGACCTCAGCCTGAATTCCTGTTGCTCTCCAGTGTAACCCTGATAATGGTTATTTTTCATAGGCTGGCTGCAGCTAGAAGTTGTCATTGCAAAGATGCATCCACCTCAGGGTATTAAAAAAGTGCCACCAATGATCCTGGATCTTTGTAGGACCAAGCAGAAGCTTTATGGAAATGTGACAGCAGACAAGAAGGTTGAATTTCGTTGTTTAGGAAAAATAAGTTATATAATTGTTGGTTAGGCGAAGGACTGGATTGGAGGTAATACATATGCAGGCTGTGCCTAATGTGCCCTGAAGGATGGTGAACAGGTTCCTAATGTAACAGCACAGTGTCACGTGCTACTTTACCGTGTTTTCCATTGTTTGACATTAGCTTTATCTTGTAGATTTGCAGCAGTAGCTGTGACTGGTGCTTCCCCAGCATCTCAATGGCATGGGTTACAGACACTGTAGATTCTGGAGTAAGTGCTTTTATGACATTGAATGCAGTTCAGCTGGAGAAGCGGAACAGGACGTGTAGGGTTGCAGACCTTTTTGCCTGTGAGAATCTGCACACTGGGACATGAGATCAAGATGTGCCCCCTGCTCAGTCTTACATGTGATATGTCATGTCTGACAGTGTTCACTTGTATTAAGGGTGTTTATTGAATAATTTTTATTAAGAACTTTGTTTTCTCTCCAGTCATATGAGGTACAAGGATTTTGTAAAACTAGTTCCCCTATCTTTTCCTTCCTTCAGCTGTGTATTCTCCCCAAGCTGGTCCTTCTTCTCTCTCCCTTAAAAAAGTCTGAGATGCTGGCCTGTAGGGCTGTCTTTGTGACATATCCCAGGGTAAAGCCCTCATGTGAAAAGTCTGAGTCATCGGCTGATGTCATACCAATGCTGCTGTAGCTTTGTTGTTTCTGTTTTCTCAGGCTCTATCTCCCCACAGCTTTTCAACCAATTTGACTCAGTTTGGAAGTCCATCAAGTTAACTTGCTCCAATTTCACTAGTGTAGATATAGTTAGAATAACATGCTTCTGTTCATATATCTGATTTAGGTTTAAGCACTTTTATGCCAGTGTAACTGAATCTACACTTGGGAATTGTTCTGTTAGAAGTAATTTGATTTTCAGAACTGACAATATTAAAATCTGAATTTTTTTTTCCACTCAGAAAGGAAGAATGAGCAGAGTGACTACAGTTAGATTTTCTGTATTGTGTAAATATATTGTCAGCCAGATGCCATACTGTGGCCATTTGTGCAATGATCTTGTAGCTATTTATGTGTTATTCTTTCTCCATTTGAGGTCTTAGCTTTTAGTTTTGTTTCTGACAGATCCAGTCAGTTACAACTGCACGTGTTGCTTGTCCTGCAGGGATACTTTTCTGCTGTATTTCTAGTTCAGAGTCTTATCAGTATGAAATGATCACTTGAAATAGTCCTTTTTATTTCCATTTGGCACATGTTAGAGTAGCAATTCGTTTGTAACCTGTTTTTCTACCTTTGTGCTCTGTCTCTCTAGTCCCTTACCTGCCCAGCTCATGTCATGTTTATGTAAACTTGTAAATATACTCACCATCTTGCTGATTATTTCCCTCAGACTTCTGCTCTCCCAGATTGTTGCAAGATAGGAAGAGGAGAAGGTCCCTTAAAGTTTTCCAACCTGAATTATTTTTAAAATTAATTAGCATGGATGGTGTGTGAGATACAGTATTTTATCATGAGTTCCCATAGCATTTACAGGTGTCAGATACGTAAATTGCTGAGAACTATCAAAATGATCTCTTCTACTCGAGTTTTCAAAAGCCACGTGTGGAAAGATTACTTTGAATTCCCAGTACTCTTGTAGAAAAGCTGTCATTGCTTGGCGTCTCGTTCTGTAAATCTGGGTAACGATGAGGACCACTGGGAAGTGTCTGAGCAAACCCCCAGGCTGATCTTTTGCAAACAGCAGATAAATGGTGCAAAGTAGTGACAGAAAATTAATTTTTCCATACTACCAGGGCCATCTGTACCTGAATCTGCTGTATCTAGTTAAACCGGTACTCAGAAGAATCATTCTTTGTGAGAAGAGGTAGTCTCATTTTGCTGCCCCAGCAACATTCTAGTCTCAGTATTAGCAGAGAGGGGACCAACCAAGAGAGAGGACAGTGGAGAGGGGGCAGCCACTTGGGGCCTAGGAGCCTGCTGAGATAAATAACAGTAATTACAGCTGGGTTTTGCTACAGAAGGAGCTCTCTAACCACTGGATGGAGCCCAAGTGCCATTCTGAAAGCTGTGCTATTGTCCCTAATGACATCTGTGCTGACACTTGTGACAAGCAAAGCAGAGGTTTACTGTCAGGTTATCTCACGCATCAAAAGGAAGAAACACAAAGTGCCTGCCAGTGGGAAAAGGAAAAGGAAACTCAGTTTTGCTTACTGGTGAGGATTTGATAAAGGAGGAGTGCTTCCATGATTCATTTAGTTCCAACAACTTCTGGTCTCGTCTCTCTGACTTTCCTGATAGAATTTCTTCCAGTTTCCTCTCTAGCAGTATCTTAATTTCTTTGCTTCTTGGGACTCTTTCAGTTTACTTGGGTTCTTATCCCATTAGTCTTGCAATGAGCCCTCTAGAATTCCTACAGCTCTGCAGGCAGCAGTTAGGGTTGTTGTGGAATAAACACAGCTCATTTTAGGTGGCCCTGCAAGCAAACACAAGTGGTACTTTCAGTAGGAAGTCCCATCCTGTGCCTGCACATGTACCTCCTGTCTTCTACATGGATCATGGCAGTTTAGCAACAGGTATTTCAGCTACAACTGAAATTTCCCCTTTCTGACTGATAGGTCACACAGAGTTGGAATAATCAAGGCTTGTTTAGGAAAATGACCATGCTGAAGTATTTTGGAACAGAAGTGGTACAGTGGTACAGTGTCCAGAAATGCATTTGCCAAGAAGGTGAATATTAAGTGCCTGTAGGAAGGAAGGGGATGCAGTTGGGGTGACCTTTAGAGCAGGGTAGCCCAGTCCCTGTGTAGATACCATTTAAGGCTCTGAAGGGTGGGCAGTGGTGAGATTGCACCCTGGAGCTGGAGGAAAGTTATTTAAGAGATTAAGCGATTTTATGATTCAAGGTCTCCAGAGACAAGTAAAGTTAAAAACCTCCTGTTTCAAAAATATGGGCTTAAACTATCCTGTATTCTCTCTGTAAAAAAATGGCCCCTGAGAGTGCCTGGTTTTAGAACCTCCAGCAATCCCTGTCTTGCAGCTGGGAGTAGTAAAGTGGTCATGAGTTTCTCTATCTGGCACAGTGGGGGAAAGCTTGTGTCATTCCTTCTGTCTGCTTCCAATCCAGCAGTGCTGAGGTCAGTCTCACTCTGGGCTTCCCTGTGACAGTGCCACTTTAGGAGTGGAGCCAGACTCCTTGCTGCATGGGAGACGCCAGCCTCACTCTCGCAGCCATCTGCAGATGCCCTCAGTGAAGTATACACTCAGAAGAGTATAGGCAGAGAGGATCAAGGCTGCCAAGTGAGGGGGCACAACTTAGAAGGAGAAGAAAGAAAAGGAAGTCTGATTAAGTTTTGTCTTGAAGTGTCTGTTTTTGGGTTTGTCCCTGCATTGATCTGCAAGGGAATGAGGCAAGTAATGGCCCCTTGGGGACCTTCAGGACTTTCCTCTCAATGTCAGCCGTCATTTTCAATCACCCTCTCCCTCCCAGCCATTAATTTTGGCCCAGGATCATGGGGACTTGTCCATCTATCACTCCTAATTGACACTAAATGATCTGTCAGTTTATTGATGAACGGCAGGAGTGGAATTGTCACAATATATTTTACTTTCTAACAACTCCTCCTGACAATTTTACCTTGTCCATCTCACTCTCCTCACATAAATCTCCATTGGCCTCTCATTCCTTCTCTTGGGCTGATCTGGTGCCAGCCACCTCCATGCCATCAGCACGCATCAAGGACATCAAGATGGCGGTAAGCTGCAATGTGTAGGCCCAGGGTGGGCTTTTTCCTTTCTCTCTCTCTCCCTGCCCCCTCCTCTTTTTCCTTTTTTTTTTTTTTTTAATAGGCTGGATGTTCCAGGAATGCTAACAAGCTCCTGTCCTCATGTCCCTTCATGTCATTGCCGAGGTGAGCTCTCCTTGGTGTTTCTCTTTAGACTTAGTGAAGATAACTGGCAGAAAAAGAAATGTCCCTAAAAGACAGAAGAGTCACCTGAGAATCTCTTGGTGCCCTGGCTGTGATGGGAGACTTTTTTTCCTTTTGAACCTGTTTAGTGTGACTTGCAAGAGTTTCCTTCAAGGGGAAGGTGTTAAACTTGTGCCCATTTCTGTCTTTTCAGTGCTCATGGAGCCTGGAAAAAGAGTTTTGCTTTTTCTTTTTCCTTTTTTTTCCCCTTTTTTTTCTTTTAAACAAGTTTTTTGCCATTTTTTCCTTTTCCTTTTTTTTTTTCTTCTTATTTTTAACCTAGATTTCTGTTTATTTTTTTTCCCAGTTAGTGAAGTTTTCTTTGACTTCTTTTTCTGGAAAGATACTGGGCAATGAAAGGTTTAGTAGGATTGCAGCCTCTTGCTTCCCTAGAAAATGAAGCCTGCATGATAAAAACAGAAGTGGGGCATTATTGGTAACAGTACATGTAAGCTGTGGAAGTGGCAGGGTATTCTCTGGGTGAAGTCTCTTTGACTTTTTTTTTTTTTGTATTGAGGACAAAGCATCTTCCTTCCTTATTTCTCTGCATCTCCAAGAAATTTACCAGCAAATTTAGGGGATGCTATTATTGCTGTCCCAAATATTTCTATTTTAAAATAGCAAAACCTTCTTGAAGAACATATGCAATTTCCAAGCCTTTTGTATCTGTTGTCAAAGCCACAGCTAAAAGCTTGTCTGGCTGTTGTAGGTCACCTCTATATTGGCTGTGAAGTCTAGCTTAATGCAGTTTACCTGTTGAAAGGGACCTGAGATGACCTGATCTACTTGCTTGGCCCTATTTCCCCCTCCCCCAGCCCCCTCCTCCATATAACCCCTCTACTATTCTCAAATTCTTAATCCAAATTCTTAAAATATCTTCTTTCAGAAGAACAAGGTACCATTCAGTAATAAACACCTAATTCTTAGAAATGTTTTTCATATAAATGTTTTTAGTGAGGCCAGTCATAAAGGTCTTTGAACCTCATAATCATGACTTTGTTCTCTATTGTGAGATTTGGAAAAAAAAAATCCAAACAACCTTAAATACATCTTGTCTCCTTTAGCAGTCAATTCTTTCCTGTAACCATGAAGATCAGAAGTGTGCTTTTTTCTTTAAATGGAAGCTGAAATGCTCCTGTAACCTCAAGAGTAATTTGGTGTGAGGGTTTGGCTTTGTGCTTATTGGAGGCCAAGAACGTGATCACTTGGATAGGAGCCCCTGTTCTCAGGGACCAAAGATATGTGGTGGATACCTCTAGAAACTGCAGCACGGTTTTCTGTTTTCCCACACAGCAGGAATTTGTATTGAGTGTTGTTGTTTTTTCTGTTGCTTAGTGGGAGCTCTGTACAGCTCTGCCGGTCAGCTCTCTACCAGTGAACGAGAGGGGGAACCCTGGGAACGTCTGCTTCAGGGATAATGCAGTAGGCTGAGGTTCAGTGATCCTCCGGAACGCTCTCTGTCAGCTTGTTCTTTTCCTAAAGTCCTGCTTGCCAGAGTTTTCCTCCTTTGTTGTTTCTGTTAAGTAAGCCCATATATTAGGACATGAGGAGAAACCAAAACACTTCAGCTGGAGATTAAGTGCATCACGAGTCCATTTCAGCTGGAGCTGGCTAGCAGCAGTGTCAGATCCCCTCTCACAGAGCATGCCTGCTCGTTGCTACATCCATCCTCTTCCAGAGCCATGCTCTGGGACAGTGCGTTCAGCATGTAGTCCAGCCAGCATAGGGAGCCTGTGAGGGGCCACAAGGCGGATGGTAGGGCCATTACAGTTTTAAAAATGTGTGTCTGCCCACGACTCTATTGTGGAGATATAGATAGCCATGCACTCCAGGGCGAGGAAGTGGAGGGCTGTTGAGGTGATGTCCTAGGATGGAAATAAAAGTTCATAGCATGCTGATATCAATGGCAAAACTTGCTTTGATTGTATGAGATGTAAAGATTAAAACTTCTTAATCTAGTAAAGGAAAATTTGGTTTTTCACAAGCCACAAGCCAGGAAGAGAGGGTGGAAACTTAAAAAAGCAGATCAGAGCCCCCAGGAAGGTGCAGTGGAATAGCTGAGAAGACAACTTGTGGTGTTTTCCAGCACGGGCAGCAGTTCTAGTTTACAGACAGCCTTGCTGAGTGTGTCTTTTCCTGTGCCTCAGCAAACAAGCAGTGACGGAGACCCACACTTGGAGAGCCCGGAGAACTATCAGTTAGCACTTGTGCGTCATATTGGGTGTGTAACTTAGTTGTGCTGTAGGCTATTGAACAAGCTGCGACTCCTAGCTCACCGCCCACTCACTGTGGTGATGGGCACCTGAAGAACACTTGAGCAAGAGAGTACAATTTCTTTTCTAATCTTTTTTTCCCCTCCTCCCTCAGGCCTAGACCTGAATTACAGTCTTTGCCCGAGAGGCAAAAGGCTTCGTGCTTTCCTGTGGGCTGAGCCAAGCCTTCGGTGTTGAGGTGGGTTATGGATTTGGATGGAAGCACTGAGGCAGAACGCCGGCCGCTGACTTGCTTCCTGTGCACCCAGCCCGTCTCTGCTCATCCTTGGATCGCCTTACTGTCTCCAGACAAAATGTATCTCTGAACATCACGACCTTCTCCTTTTTCCCCCCGTTTCATTCTTTTAGCAAGAGGGCAGCTTGGAGCGGCTTTCTGGTTCCACGGAGTTCGTAGAAGTGATTGAGGCATGCCAGGAAATACGCCAACACACACGGGCAGATGAATTTCTCCCCCCGCTGCCCTGTAAAATGACGAAAACAGCCCTCGGTCCGGACTGGCGGCGGCCCCGGGCCGGCCCGCGGGCGGCGGTGGCCGCTGGGCTCGCTACGCGCGAGCACGGGC
>VZRN01005907.1:825640-971941 GCA_013397935.1 Dasyornis broadbenti | reverse complement strand
CCATGCCATCCCATCCCATCCCATCCCATCCCATCCCATCCCATCCCATCCCATCCCATCCCATCCCATCCCATCCCATCCCATCTCTATACAGGCTGCTATGAAATCCACTGAACTCCTGACTTAGCACTAGTTTTCTTTACAGTGTATATTACCGACTCTTCTAGGAACTGGATGAGTCAAGAGAAATCTCAGGAAAAATCCACAGTTTGAATTTCAAGACGAGCACTAGACAGCTGTGGGGAGCATAGAAACTCATTAAAGCCTCTAGGAGGTACCTCAGTTTTCAAGGGCTAAGAATTTTATACAGTATATAAAAGTTGCATCTGTAAAATATCACCAGGCATCAGAAGAATTATCTGAAGTCACAAAGGATTAGACATCAGTATGGTTAATGAGATTAAATGAAGACTTATTTGGGTCTCCCAGACAGATTAAGCATTGCAACATATGACTGCCAGAAGTGGCACCTTTATAGCATTGGCATCTTCAGAAGAGACTAAATTTTCCCCCTGGGAAGTTTCTTGGGCTTCTTAAATTTCAACATATGTCACTGAGGCTGGTAGTCTGTTCTGAACAGCTCTGACTGTTTGCATACGTGCTGTCCTCTTTGTTGAACCTTGGTCATGTACTTGGAGTATGACTGTCTTTGCTAACCAGGCATAAAAATGCTTGCCACATGTTTGTTTGCAGCATGTGACTTTCAGTACTCCAAGACCTTGTGTAATAAATATAGAATAGAATTGATGCAGAGTGTGGTATGAAGACATGTTGAATCCTAATACACTTCACTTATTTATGTGTACCTAACCAGTGGTTAGCAGTTAAATTTGGATTCTTTGCAAACTGGAGTTTGGTTTTGGATTAAATCTATACATTAGAAGAAGGATCCTGCTAAGCTGATGTGGTTCCTACCCAGGCAGTTTCTGGTACAAATACACTGGGTTGTGGATCTAATTTGCATGTGGAAAATCTCTGTATGGATTGATTGATTGCATGGTTGTGGTCATATTTCGACAGGGAGATTCAGCGAACTATTCTGGGAGAGGAGTTTTCCATGTGAGCTCACCAATTGAAGCAAAGAGAAGTGACATATAAACAAACTCCAATACTTGAATAAAATTACTTTTTTGAATAAGCAGAGAGATACAAATAACTGCCTAGTATAGTAGGCAGGGAGTAGCATGCAGTGGTTGTGCAGTAAATTGAGCTGTATCAGCGTCCCCTTTGCATAGAAGTGCACTTGAGTTTGTGTCCTTAACTGTAACAGTAAAGCTCAGATTCTAAACGTACAAAAATCAAGACATTGGTGTATGGATCCCCAAGGATGGGTCATGGTTATTTTGTGCTGCATAATGTGTTAGCTTGTACACCTTAATATGAACAGGCGCAGTTGCATAATGATTGCTGCTGTCAACCAGTACACTTGAATCGCCTTCCTTTAACCTATTAGAAAGCTGAGCTGTACCATTCCATTAACATTGTTTGTCCCCCATCCAACCTTTTCATTAGAAGAATGAAGGACAAAACTATATGCCCTTAAAAAGGTGTTCTTGTGAATTTGAAATGTGCTCAGTTGTGATCGTTTATACATTACTAACACCCAGAAGCATCAGAGTTTGGAGTCTATTTGAGAAAGTGTTAAAAAAGCATAGGGTCTGTGGAGAACCCAGTTCGGCATGTGGAGAATGGAGGGAAGTTTGTAC
Organism: Dasyornis broadbenti; assembly: GCA_013397935.1. NCBI lineage: Eukaryota > Metazoa > Chordata > Aves > Passeriformes > Dasyornithidae > Dasyornis > Dasyornis broadbenti. Next base: position 970,235 of record VZRN01005907.1, on the reverse strand, counting down.
AGCCAAGTGGAGACTTTTGGGCTTGATATGCCTTGTAGTTTCAGAAATAAAAGTAGAATTCTTTCACTGTTCCTGGCCTGTATATGAAATAGCATCTGATTCCTTATCTCTGTGGGAGTTTGGGAGAGAAGGACGGACACTTCTTAACCTGTGTGGAATGACTGAAACAGTATGAGAGAGAGTAAGTGGGTGGACCAGACAGGGACTTGCATGGAATGATCTGCAGTTTCAGCCATTTGTTACTGTTGCACAGAGAAACCCAGAAGGTAGAAGTCATGCATACTGCACAATACATACGTTTGAGATACCAGCAGTGAAGTACCTTGACTCAAATCATGCTCAGAATTCATTTTCTCCATTTCGTATTTCGCTGGAGGTTAGTCAAGGACAAGACAGCCCCTTTAAAGAGGTGCCAGTGCTGAATTATAGGAAATCAAAGACTTGTGCCTGACTAAAAGCACCATTTGCTCCTGTAAAACTCCAAGCTGGGTAGACAGTTTTGAAAAAGAGCAGTGTCTCTCCAAAAGTAGCTCTGGAGTATCTGGTTGATGGCTAGGTTGATTCCTACCGCACTCGCTGTGGTCTTAGTGCCCACCCTCCTGAGCACACACTGGTACTCGCGAGTAGTCAGGCATGGCAAGTGGATAACGCTTTTGTTAGTGGGTATGTGCCCACTGGACCTTGTCACAGGTGCCAGGTGCTCTGCATGGTGAGAAACCTGCTTTAACAGGATTTAATGCATCACACTTGAGGAATAATAAACCTTCACAAACAACACAAAAGTGTTTAATTCCTAAAGGACAGGCCTAGTTAAGTCACTTTTGGCCAGGGGCAATTGGGGGCTTAATGCTTTGTATGTAGCAATCTGGGCAATCTGAGAGAGAGGAGTTTAAGGGTAATTGCTCAATTTTCTGTCCATGTCAACAGGGTAAATGAGCAGCAGTGACTGAGCTCTGTATGGCAGGGAAACTGTGAGATGAGAGATGTGAGACTATCTGTGGAATTTAAAAGGTATCTGCAGAGCACTGCTTCCTTTTCTGTAGCAGCCAAGAGCTTCTGCCACGTGCAGACTACCCTTTGTCATGAGGCGTGAGGGAAGATGGGACAACCAAGCTGAAGTTGAAGGGCTTTCCCCTCCCTTTGCTCCTTTCTCCAGCAGGGCACAGAGGGCTTTACTCTGCTTGTGTGTCTCTTTCTGGCATAGAGCTGTATAGGGCTGTTTCCTGTTGCGGTGAGAAATGCTAACATTCCTCCCCCACCTCAGTAATCTGATTTGTCCTTTGGCTAGACATTTCTTTGTTGTTACTTTCTTGTCCACCAGTTCTGCACTGCTGTGTTGTATTCTCCCTGGCGTCTTTCTCCTCTCTACTTTGCCCTTGGATTTTTCTCCTCAGCACTTTATGGGAACTTATTAGCTAAGGTTGTCATCTCTCTCCCAGCTATTCCCACATATACTGTTGCCCCATCATCAGAAGTCCCTTTCCACTTTCTCTCTGTTACCCTTGGGATGCATGGATCCTAGAACAGGGCTTTTCTTGGAAGACTGGTATGTAATGTGTGATTTTCTGTCTACAGAAACAACAGCTTGTTATTTTAAAGCAGATAGTGTGTGTGAATGAGATAGCTGATTGAAATGAAAGCCTGACTGTGCTACACAGAAAACCCAAACCTGACCTGCAGGTGAGGAAAGCTGCCAGGAGACAGTCACTAGATCTGTGCCCTCAAGGCAAAACCCCTTTCTGCCTGCTGGGAAGCCTCCTCAAGGAAGCAGAGCTGATGATTAGACCTCTCTATGCAATGTCAAACCTCTAGAAGGACTTCTTACCCTTCTGGCATGTGCCAGCAGCTCCTTTGCATTTGAACAGGATAAGAGTCCAGACTCTGTGAACAACAGAGGAGGAAGCAGGCATATGCCATGGTCCCCAGTCCTTCTGGGTAGTGTCTGTCAGGTGGGAGATCTGTAATTCACAACCATAAAGTATCCAACACCTCTTGAGCTGCATGTGAATACACGCCTATGATGATATTGCTCCAAACAGAGCTGAGAATAGACCACAGTGAAGGTTATTGTTGGCACTGTATTTCCTGATCAATTTTGCCATTTGCTTCCTGGTGAGCTGCTTTTTTACAGAGCACACCAAATGCTGGTGAGTTCCAGAGGCCATGAGCTGCAAGGACAGCTGCATTGGCTGAGCATGAGGGTAAGAGAGGGCAGAAGTTGCAGGAACAGTCAGGGCTATGGCCAATGTGTACTTCATAGGCTCAGGATGGAGTGTTGGAGTGATTTGGGGAGAGCTAAATGGATGAAAAGTTCTGAACATCAGTGAAATGGAGACAGAGTGAAAGACATGGTGTTTTGGAAGTGATATGAGTGGGCTGAATAGAACGGTTTGGGGCAGAGAGGGTCAGTGGTTGTTGGATTTCTGGGATTCTGCATCGTGACTTTGTGCGTGGCTCTGTCAGCACATCACAGTGTTCCCCTTTGCTGCTCCCCCAATGCACTACCCTGAGTCTCTGTGCAAGGTCACTGAAGGCCAGCCCAACCTGATGGTTTCCACTGAACTGTTGGTCCAGGCCAGCTTGAACTCATCAGTGATTGCTGACATTGTGATCTAGAGCCTCTGGTGTTGGAGGAAAGCTCTCTCCTGACAGCCATAGTGGGCAGGGGAGAGCAGAGAGTGTGTCCCAAGAGACTGTCTGAAGTTCTATTTGAAGCAGTAGATCACTGGCCAAGGGGCAGTGGGCTCCTTATTTACAAGGGAGCACACACAGCTTCTTGGGCGCTGAAAATGATGGTCTGGGGAAGCATCTTCCCTTGCTAAATTCTGCGATATGGTTGATATACAGTCATATTGGGTCTGTGATTGCTGAGTCCATAAGTGTAGTTGACGGACTAGGTTTACCTAAAATACCCTTTAAGAAAAAGCTCTTGAAAGATGATTACAAAATTGAGACACCATCATTTAAAATTGCCTGAGGCAAACTCCTTTGAAAATTGCAGCAGTGGAGGGAAAGAGAGAGAGCTGCGTAGCCCTTGATTGTAGTGTCATTCCCTCAGGACCCATCCCCCCTCCTCCTCAGTTTCTCATCTGATATGAGAGAGAGCAGCAGTAAGATTCCTCATCTGTCTTATGAAAATCCGATTCTGAGTGGCTCTGATCAAACCCGGCTGGCTGTCAGCAGCGGTGGCCTTGTGTGGAGGGAGGGAGGCTTCTGAGGAGTAGCTGGAAGTGGAAGTGTCATGGGTGCTGCCGATCAAAGAGGCATTTTTTAATAAATATATATAAGAAAAAATAAAAAACCTAAGGATTTAGCATAAAAGAAATGTAGTTTGTCTTGTTTTTCCAGCGTAACATGAAGAGGATGAAATAGAATCAGGCACACCTGCTCCCGAACATACTTCCACAGGAGCATCCTGAGAAGCTGCTTTCCCTGCCCCAGTAATGCTCTAATGCAAAATCTTGTCTCCAGCATTGTTGAAGAGGGTTTTGTGTTTCTGAGTTCACCAGACTCTCTCAGGACACTTCATGCCTTCTCATCTGATGCCCCACTACCTTCTGAGTATGTTTTAGCAGGGGAATACTGCAAAGGAACAGGGAACAGCCTTTGAAAAGAGGAAAACACATGTTACTGGAAAGGAGGGCAGGCGTAGCACTCTGTCAGGGGGCTGTTGGTAAGAATAGGAGCTGTGTTATCTTTCTAAATGCTGATAATCTCAGGAGCATGGTGGACTCCAAGTCTTGGGCCTGGCCCTCAGTCTCTCCTGTCTTCTGCTGCTGATGAACAAGGCTGTGCATGAAGTGATTCCTCACCTTTAAAGCTGTCAGTGTCTGCTCCTACTTCTTGAACAAGTACAAGCCATGCACTACTGCTTGTGAAGCCCTGCACTAAGCCCAGCTACTCATCTGACAGGGCTGTTCTGTGCTTCTCCTCATACTTCAAGTGACTGAAACTGGGCAGAGCCTTTGTGTCATCAGCTGCCTTGGGAACCAGCAGATATGCCTGATGCCTGTCCCCGGCAAGCTGTCAGGTGTGGAAGAAGCCATGGCACACCAAGCAGTCTGTGAAAGCACTACACTATTGAAACAAATAGAATGTCTCCTGGAGCACCTGACCCCCCAGCCAGTCCTCCATCTAGCTGAGATGCAATATTATGCAAGGTAAATGCATAACCTTTTAAGGCAAGGCTGTAGGGTTAGTACTGAATCTGCTGTATGACCTTTCCTAGATCCGATGTCTCCTCTGGCACCTGCTCATAGGGTGACTTTTCCCACCAGCTTGGCCAGGTTCTGCTGTTACCATTCTCTTCTCAGAAGGATGCTTTCGGACATGGGACTATCAGGTTATCTTCTGCTTATCTCAGCTTTTGAGGCAGTGTCCTGGTAGCTATGGTACTGCCTGTTTTTCACTGTACTGTTTTCATCTCTGTGCTGGCTGATCACGCAGGTACGCTGCTCTCTGTTGGCCTACTAGTAGGGCAATTTCAGTCAGGAAAAGACATCCCTATGAAATTAATGTCCAAGCATCCAAAGAAGTGTTCTTTATTCTCTCCATTTGCCTGCTGCTCTCCTGAGAAAGCTTCCAAGAGGCTTCAAGCTTGTTTGTGTGTTCAGCAGAAGCTGTCTGTGTCCCTTGTTCTTTATGGTTTTTTGAAGATTTTTTTGCCTGTTGCTTTCCGCTTTTTTTTTCTTTTTTTTAATTGTTCATTTTTCCACTTTGAGAGAAAAATTATTTATTGCATTGAGATGCGCTAATTAAAGCCATTTTCTGGTATTTGGTTACTGAAGTGTTTGATGTCTCTCTGACAAGACCATGAAATGCACAGAGTGTCCACAGGGACAGAATTTGCTGAACACGGTGCTTTGTAAATGAGGGGACACAGTGTCGCAGCAGCTCATGAATATGAAACGCCCATGATGCTACCTCAGTGGACTTGGGAACACAGATGAATCCTGTCATGTGCTAAATGAGACCAATTTCTTTCACTTAACTTCATCTTCAATCAGACCTTCCATTTGCCTGTTTAAAATTCCCCAAACGTGATGCAGAAGGTAACAGCATTCAGTAAAATAAAGTTTTGCAGCAGCAGAGATATCGTAATTATTTCAGTTTTACATTTTATGAGCAAGCAACATAAACTAAAGCTAGTTTCATTCTTATACCTGCTCGATGGTAGGAGACTGCCAGCTCCAGAAGCCACTACCCTTTTTGTGTTCTCTGGATATGGTGGTGTGTGCACAGAGAGGATGGAGTCCCCACCACAAGAAAGAGTGTCCATTCTGAACTGGCCTCTGAAACACTGACCCAGTTGGGGAAACTGGATCAAATTATCTGAGATGGAGTCTTCTTTGTTTATGGGTGCCAAGATGTGGGCTCAGGGTACTCTTAAAGCAGCTTAAAGCATAAGCAGGAACCACACTGCTCACTGACTTCAGGCCTGAACTGGAACATGATTTCTAGATCCAGCTTTGCCTGCAATTTATTGCCTGACCTGGAAGAGATTCTGGCTGTCCCTATTTATATGCCGTCTTGTATCTAGCAGACAGTTTAATTCTTTGGGGCAAGGATCAGATTTTACTGTGAATTTGCAGAATTTTAAGAGACTCAGCCTACAGGTGTTGCTACTAAACCAAAATTCAGTCCTGCTTGGAGGTGAGGTGCAATTTACCAACTTGTAGGAGCAGCTGGGTTTTGCAGAACCTGGGATTGATACAGGCTCTCTCATCTTCTGCTTGTTGCTTTCTGTTGTTTTCTTCTTTGCCTGTCAGTAAGTTATTTGCTAAGAGGCGAAAAAGGTGATGGTTAGTACATGTACTTTAATATGAGCACATAAAGACCTTCTTTCTTTATGACTTGAAAAGCTGCTGTCCCTTGCTTATTGTTTGACTATCTGCATGTAGTATGAGTTGCCTTTTCTCTTTCCCCTCCATCTTTTCCTCCTCCCATTCACACACTTCTGTCTTAGGTAACTGGTGCCTTGCCATAACTGAGTCATGAAGCTCCTTTTGTGTAAGGCCTAGCCAAGTTCAGCTACTGAAATATTATTCTTATTTATATGGTGGGACTTCGATGTTATGGGACAATCAGTTTGGTGCAGTGACTTAACTCCCCAGTTAGCCAACATTTGATACCGGTGTCTCCTGCCCCACCATAACTTCCACACTTATTTTGGTTTCATTCTTTGTTCACTTGTTCATAATCATCTGAGAGGTGGAGGGGAGTTTGCATTTGTCGTCTAGTATTTGGTACTCATTCATCTTTGCACAGGCCATTTCTTCACTTCATTGCTCTCTACATTGCAGTGACTCAGTATCTGTGAATATGTGTCCTTTTGTGCAGTCATTTCTGGGGTTTGCCTACATGGGCATGAGAGCCTGGCCAGTAAAGTATGTGTCAGAGTTCTGCACCAGAAACACAGGTTTATGGAAAATGATCTGAAGCCCCTACACTGAACAGGAGAGGAAAAATGTGGGTCACAGAACATAGCACACAGAGTGGGGGTTTGTCATGCAACTTTGTTGTTGGAAAAAGATGCCATGTGAAATTGAGAGGACATGGTCCTGTGAACATTTCTGCACGTACTAATGTTGTATGTAAAGCCTCCCTGCAGCTAGTGGGAATATTAAAAGTAGAGTATATGCCTACTCTCTTGCAGCACAATAGCCCATGTACTTCTTCTCCCTGCAGCTGACATTGTGCCACAACTTAGCTGTGTTACCAGAACTTACAGGAAAAAAAGATGTGAGTCTCAAGAAGAGCAACAAAAACAATTAGGTGTCTGGAGAATGAGTGAGGGATAAGGTTGGGTCCTTGGTGATAAGTGAGAACTGAGACACTTTGCAAACTATACAGAGAGACAAGGGAGAGCGATTGTGCAGAAGTGGCACTGTGGGAATTGGCAGAGGGAAGAGGTAATTATTAGTAACAAGTGAAATAAATTCAGGAAATAAATTCAAATACTTCAGGAATGATTTGCCCCTGATATCAGTTAGCCCAGGGAGCTGATACTTTCTTAAAATTTGCAACATTTTTGTTCTGTTTCCTGTCTGTCTCAAAGTCCTAAAGGGCATTGCTTCTGCCTAGAAATGGGCAAGGCATCCACACTTTGCAGTAAGAACAAGCGTGCACTGGCCTTTGTTGGAGGGGCTGGCAGGAGTCCCCCAGAGCGTTTCCAGCTCTTCTGTCTGAAATATTTTCAAAGTGTCTATAAAATGTTGGAGCCTTGAATTTCTTTTGGAAAGACTTTCTAAGTGATTGCCTGGATTTTGTTAATACAGAGTGGAGGTCATGCTCTGCAAGGGGTTTTAGAAATCTCTCCAAGGAATTCAATGGCAATGAGATAAAATCAGCACTGGAAAACCCAGGAGTCTTTGTGAACCTGCAAAATGGAAGGGACATGACAGATCAAGGCCCTAAGTTTACAACTTTCTCTAGTGTAAAAGGAGATCAACAAAAACAAAAGAGAACTGGGAAGAAGAGGCTCTTAAAATAGTTGCCAAAATGAACACTGAGTGAAGAAATTCAGTGTCCTGCAAACACCTTTTACATTTCTGCCATCAAAAGCGGATAAGGATCTGACCTTCTCCTGTTCTGTGGGTCAAGACAGCTCTGTTCCCAGGTAGTTTTTAATTTACTTGTGTTTGTTGAAAAACATTCATAGTCTCATCCTGAAAAGGATAAATTAGCTCAGGAGAGGTTAAATGGTTTCTCATCCCCGTGCTCATTTTCCTGGACATAACAGAGCACCTCTGCACAGGGCGTCATTCCCTGCCTTGGACCAGTCTGTTCCCTCCTTGGTCCTTGTTGCTAATATACAGGGACTTTCTCCCACATTATCCGTGAGCAAACTTCATCAGCTGTCTCCACATGTCGGTCTGTGTCCCTGGGGATGCTTTTGTCCCGTAAGTGCATTTTGCTACAAGTTTTACCAAGAGCTGGGAGCCTCTGCAGGGAAAAGCCAGTGGGATAGCAGCTTCTACTGGGTATTGTCCTCACAAGCAGAGGTGGGGTGGTCTGCTGCAGATGCCCAGCGACGCACAGGTGAGACATTCCTTGCACCTGCCTCCTCTGTCTCAGGAACAGCCAAGGGGTTGTTGCTGCAGTTTCCCTTTAAATGTCTTTGGGAAATTTGCTGCAGTTGGAGAGCCTCTTCACAGGCACCTGCTCCTTGGGCGGTGGGGGAGCTAGAGGGTACAGCTCTGCTGAGGCTGGCCAAGCTGTCACTCCTGTTACTGTGGCCAGGCTCTCGTGACAGCCCCTGTCCTGCTCAGCCTTTCACCAGGCAACCAATTAGTGAGAAATCCCACTGTGTGGCCAGCTCTGGATGGCCGCTGCACCAGGGCCCGGCTGACCTATGCCCTGCTGCAGCTGGGCCAGGGCTGCCTCCTGGCCAGCGAGCAGGGGCATGCGGCAGTCGTGCAGCAGGGGAGGGCAGCTGAGAACCCGCGCAGCTCTGACAGGCGGCCGGACAAGGGCCTTCTCAGGAAGACCCTGCCCAGAGCCCTCGGCACCATAGGTGGGAATGTCTCTCCAGCTCCTGAATATTCATCTCAGCCTGGGCTGCAAAATGGGGCAAAGCTAGGCCCAGCTGCGTGCTGCCAGAGCTGGGAGCAGGCTGCTCATTCCAGTGCTGAAGGGGCCAGCTCTGCCTGTCCACTAGGCAAGTGAAACCTTTTCCTTGAACCAAACCATCTACTCCATGGTCTGAGGGCTCAGGGGTCTCTGGAGAGCCTTTGTGGCCTTGAGTCTTTAAAGGATCTCTGTATCGGTGTACTCTGTTCTTGCTTTGTGCCTCCAGTTACTTTGCCTTCTCTTTTTCTGTCTTTTGCACTAACTTTTTGCAGTGCTTTGTCAAATGACAAACTGTGCAATGCTTTCAGATTCTCACTTCTGTATCAGCATTCAAAATATGCTCAGTTCTTCCTTCTCTCCTTAATTCTTTTGTTTCTAGCATCCTTTTTAGTTGGAGTAGCCATAGTCTTTGTGCTGGGAATACCCAGTGACCTTCAGCCATTCCAGGATGACACTGAAATCATGAAAAGGTTTGTGACTATACAACTAGACATATTCCCTAGTGTTTGTATCTGCTAGATCACCAGCACTTCCTTCCTGAGGAAGGTCACAGGCCTCTGCACAGCCTAAGACCCCAACAGCAGCTCCTTCAACATGTAGTTTTATGTGGATTCTCTCAGTTTCTGCCCCAGGTTTCATTTTTAACTGAGTCTAGGTGACTGGTGTCTGAGTAAATGATAATGCATCTCATTACAAGCAAATTCTCGTCAGTTGATGATGGCAATGTAGGCAATAGGGTTTAGTACAGCTGGCTTCTTTGGCTTCAAAGTTGTACTCAAATGGATGGCCTGTGGACTCCTACCTGGATTAATCTGCTTCTCTTGCAAGATTTCTTGTGACCCCAGGCTTCAAAGTTTTATTGCCTTGTTTTAATATTAAACAATATATTTTTAATTATTGCAAAGTAATGCTTTTGAGTTTTCCTCTAATAAGAAACAGGGTGCTTCATAGCTGTGAAGCAAGGCAACCTTTGTCTTCAGTGAGAGGAGTGCACAACACTCCCCACTTACTGCTGCTGCTTTCTTTTGTTGCAGACATTCCTGTGATCCCTGACTTGGAGGATGTCCAGGAAGAAGATCTAGCCATGCAAGTGGCAGCTCCCCCCAGGTAAGAGCACTGCCAGGTGTTCTTGAGGCTCTCATCAGCAGTGCAAACTGGCTAGTGAAATTAAACCCATCTTACTCACGCTCTTTCGATGTCAGCAGCAGTGCCATTCAGCAGGATTTGGTGCTGTGTTTTGTGACAGCAGGGCTCCAAGCTGAACAGTGCAAACTTCTTGTTTCCTATTACACAGAGAAAGCAATTACTGCATATTTTCTCTATATAAAAAACCTGCATTAGAATAATGTATTTGATACTGCAAAATCAAACTCTCAAAATTGGGGAATTGCTTGATTTAAGGCTGCCTGTATAACCTCAAATGCCTCCAATGCACGTGGGTTACCTCACATACTTTGATTCTGATGGCCATAGGCTACTTTGCCCTCCACAGGATATCCTTCTTACTCAAGTGCATAGTTAGTGTGAGGTACAATCCTGTTGTTTGAAGATGCTATCAGAGTAGCCTTGGAGTCAGCTGAAGGGAGACCAGAAAGTTTTAAGAAATGAAAGTTTTTGGGGTTTGGTCTTAAACATACCAGGAAGTCTTCTCTATTGGGCCTATTGCCAAGGTCACAGACTGGAATTTCTGTTGACCCTTATTTGGAGGGGTGGGGTTATTTGGGGTCATTTGGTCGCAGATGCCTCTCTCAAAAGTACTTATCATAATTATATAGCTGTTAACAAAAATGATTGACTCTTTATAGTAGTAAACTTAAAATTACTGTGTCTGTCACCAGAGTTAATTTCTTTTTCTCTTTTTTCATAATGCCATCTGATCCTCCTGTATTAAGTTTTCCTGCAATAGAAAAGACAAGTGATTTTCATGGACAAACACAAACAAATTCAATTAATAGAGGTCTTTTCTAGAGTATTGCATCACCTGTGAAGGCGAGTGTGGTACAGCAGTGTATCACCCCCCTACACTATGTTTCTCTTGGAAGAGAAACATTTAAGAAATCATATTTGATAGCTCTGATGCAGCTCAGACATGAAAATCCCAAAATCCCTACTATTCTGTAGCTTGCATGGTGTTGCTCTCAGAGACTCCTTTGCTAAGGCACTGGGGGTATTTGAATGCTCACTATGGTCTTCTTTTCTTTCTAGCCCTTGCAGCCAGTCTGTGGATCTTCTTTTGGCATGCTGGTTTCTCTGAGGGCATCCATGGCTGCTCCACATCCTGTTTTTATGCATGTGCACAACCTGGTACATAGATCTGTCAATGACTGTTCATTTGCTGATTGAGCTGTGCTTCTCTCAGGGTACATCCATCCCAAGAGTCTGCATGGGTGATGTGAACACTCAAAATGTCACCAGACTACCATTCATGCCACCCTTTTCCTCACATGTACTTCCACACTGACCCAGGCTTGTTGTCTGACCCTTTCTGGTTGCAGTGTGCAGGTGAACCGAGTGCTGACCTACCATGACCTAGACAAAGATCTAATGAAATATGCTGCCTTTCAGACTCTGGTAAGTGAATGTTGCTATGGGCTTGCCAGTGTGACTCCCTCGCCTTCCAGGCTCCTGCCATCCTCCACAGTGATACTCAGCTGCACAAAATACGCAGCCTTATCATCCAGAGAACTTGCAGTCTCCCTGTAAGTCTGTTCCTCTCCACAGCATGGCTTTTGTACTTGTTTGTGTCTGTAAATAATGTGGATATGGTATCTGTTGCTCAGATGAGGCTCTTGCTGTTGTCCTAGACGAAGAGATGCTTATGAGGCGAATATGGCAATGTCTAGCAAATGTGTCTGGTGAAATGATGGTGTCCATTTTCTTAATGTCTGTAAGACTGTGACTCTTCGTGTTTATAGGATGGGGAGGTAGACCTGAAGCTCCTCACGAAAGTTTTGGCTCCAGAGCATGAGCTGCGAGAGGTGAGTTTTTGTTTTGTGGAAACACCAACAAGGTAAAAGCTTCTTGTGGGTCTCAGACTGTACTAGGAGAGTAAGCCTTGTCAGTGTGGTGGAGAAGAGATGTGAGGAGGAGCTTGTCCAAGCTGTTGGAGGTTTGATTTCCCCAGCAGATGATTTTGAAGATAGTACATTCTTGGTGTGAGTTTATGGCATCCCTATGATTGGCCCCTTTCAGTATGAAACTAGTCAGGAAAATGTGAAGGGCCTAGTACTGTCAGAGATCCCTGCAAAAACAGTGTTTTGTTTTATCCTTTGGTAGCCACCATGAGTTACAGGTGGTTCTACAGAAAAGTACAGAATGACAAAAGCATTTGGGGTTTTGGCAGAGGGTTTTTAAAGCAGGACAGAACAACTTCAATACAACTGGGTGAGCAGGAGCTCAGGACTTGCAACAAAGGATTTCTGCAGCTTTGAACTGCACATGCTTAGCAGAAGTGCAGAAGAGTGGAAGGGCTCCTTTCTACACCCTACCTGGGAGTATCTAATATTAACAAGTGTCAAAAAATATGTCCTTTTTGGAACTTGGAACATGAATAATTTTGTCAACATTTTAAAATTGTAGCAGGGATTCACATTTCATTCTGGCTAATATTCCTGTTATAGCCAGCTGAATCTGAGACTTTTCTGGTCAGAGCAGTTGCCTTTTGGTTTCTCCCTGTGCTGTTCTGGTAGTGTTCAGAGAACTTTGGGTGACACCAGTAACATTTCAGCATGTTTGTCTTTTTCCTCTTGGTAGGATGATGTCAGCTGGGATTGGGACCATCTCTTCACAGAGGTGTCCTCAGAACTAATGACTGAGTGGGACCTGGGACAGTTGGAGAGGGAGGACCACCTCAGTCTCCCATAGAGCTCTGGCACACCAGACATCTCATACATCAATCTCCTGTAAATAGTCAAGCACTTTAATTTTCTATTCTCTTGTTTGTATTTGAGAATTTATTTCAGACATGAAAATAAATAGGACCTTGCTTCATAGAAAAATTGTCTTGGGAGAAGTTTTGGTTATTTTTTAATAAGAATTTTTGTTCTCAAAAGACATTAAGAATTCTAAACACAGTAAAATATTTACTTATGAACAGTCATTCCACCTCAACAGCACCTTTACAGATAACTGCAGTGTTCAATTTTTCCTCTATGGAAACACAGCCTTTCTGGAGTGGACCATCTTAAATGGAGTGTGGTTTGCAGTGATGGCTATCAGAGGAGCTTAGGCTGATATGACTGGTTTTCATAGGACATCCAGGTTACCATATTCCTCACAACAGACATCTCAAGTTGTCAGGATACCCAATTTACATTTCATGCAGCAGCCTCCAGCCTTTCCTTGTCTGTTTAACCTGTCTCTTGGAACATTACCTCTGTATTGACTCAGGAAGCAGCATCACCTATTAAACTGCCACTTCTTACTGCACCTCTTTTTACCTTGAGGTTTCCCAGCTAAATTCTGACCAGACATAACCTCACTTAACTTTCGCAATCACATGAAACCACAGCCTGAATGGAGATCGCTTCGGGCTATAGGTAGTTCGCAAGGAAAATACTGTTTCTTCCATGTGTGTGAAAGAATGGAGCCTTATACTCTCAAACAAGGTAACTCCCTGGTGGATGTCTCCTTGGAATCAAGTCACTCACTCTTATTGTCATCTAAAGAAAAACTCATTTAGCTGTTAATACCTTGTCCCTGTAGAACCGTGGTCATTATTTGCAGGAAATAGTAACATTACTTCTAAACTAATGTCCTTCAAAGCCTTGTCCCATTGGAGGATCTTGCTGTGTACTTGTGGGGAGTGCCGGTGCTGGGAGGAAGCTTGCTGTGCTGCTTTTCTTTGCTTGTTTGGTTGGTCTAATAGAGCACTGCATTTCCACTTTTGTGACAGCAGGACAAGTCAAATAATTCACTGTGAACTCAGTACACTACAGAATTTCAGGTGAGAGTTGGTATGCCAAACAACTTTACCAACAAAAGAGAAGTAGTTGGGCCCCAGTCTGGGGCCACAAAAATAAGGGGAGGCTTATCTGTCTTAAGGAGACACTCAGTTTTTTACAACCAAGACATCTCTCCTCTAACTAGAAAATTAAGTGAGGCAGAAGCTTGGGAGGCCATTGTATGGAAGGTAATCCGAAAGTCTTTCTCTGAGCAGAGAAACTCGTTTTTATAAGAGCAGAAACTTCCCAGGTGAGCTAGGATCTACTTTTCTGTGACACTTATGGTTCATGGCCAAAGAGAATTCAGAATGCTTTGTACATTCCAGGGAAAAAAAATAAATTCAGCAAACTAAATAGATTAGTAAATCAGACAACAAGCCAATCTGAGAGGAAAAAAGAATGGGTGCTGTTGGCTACCCACTTCAGCTGGGGGCCCTAGGCAGGGATACTCTGCGGTGGGAAGCAGGTGTGTGTGGGCCAGGCCTGTGCCCAGTCTGGGACCTTGAGAACCCACCAAATACCTGAGCGGAGTTAGAGAGAAAGGCTTGAAAAAAATGCCAGCTTCATCTATTTTATGGGAGGAAGAAGTAGTTTTGATCATTTAGTCTGACTTGCTATAATAAAGGGCACGGCAGAGTCCAGTGAGACGTGAGTGAGCTTTGCCTCTCTTTTAAAAAGGCAGACAATATATTTAAAACCCTTTCCTGGTTAGTTTTTAAATAGATTATTGCCCTTATGGTTTAAAAACTGCTTTATTTTTAGACTTAGTTTGTGAGTTTCATCTTCTGTTCCTTGAGTCTGCTTGCTTTCACCTTTACACAGCTCTGCTGTCAGGTATTTTCTCCTTGATTCAGTATTTATGTGCACTGTGATCAAGTTGTCTCTTTAGTTTCCTTCAATAAACTTAATAGACCGAGACTTGTTTCCATGTCTCTTCAATTCCTTCCACAGCTGGAGGAGGGAAGGTGGGTGTCGGGCTTCTGGCCCTTCTCCAGTTAGCTATTCCCACCCACCTTCCTTCCACAGCTGTGTTTTGGTTGCAGCGTTGGGAAGATGACTGAGACCTGTTCCTTCTCCTTGCTCAAGTCCTGGTGCTGTCACACGCCTGTTACTGTCCTTGCTATAGAGAAACAATGAGCTGCTCGTGCATGCCCGGGCCAGCCCATGGCTCGTGGTGATGCACCAGTGTGTATTGGCTGTGACAAAGCTGCTTCAGGAGCCTGCATTTGTGACAAGTCCTGTGGAAAGAGCATACAAGAGTGGAAATGGCAGGTGTAAGTTCTTGTAGACTGCAAAGGTGTAGCTCTGGTTGAGCCTCAGGTGAGATGAGAAGTGAGAGCAGTTTTCAAAACCATGCACCTAGTTCCTAGGAACTCAGATCAGCCCACTGGGCTGTGCCTGGCCAAGGCATAGAGCAGTATTCCCTTGCTGGTGTCCACAGGCCCTGTATTGCAGAGGGGTAAAGCAAGGTGCGGTGGTGTGCTCAGGGCTATACAAAGAATCTTTGGCAGAATCAGGGTTAGCAATTAAGAGAACCTCAGGCTCCCAATTCAAACATGGCTTTCATATACCTGGCAAGTGTTTTCCATCCTCAGTTCAAAGATGGCAATTCAATGTAGAGAGTCTTGCTTAGTCTTTGTTCTGCTCTGTACATACACTATTGAGGAAAAGCTACAAACCTGTCAATGTGTGTGTGTCAACAGCATGTTTAGCTCAGTGTGCTGGCATGAGGTGTCTGCCTAGGAACTTGCTGGGATTCTGGATGAGTGTAAATATCTAGCTGCAGATAGCTTGTGGCAGACTTACAAATCAATAGAACAGTACTGGGCAAATGATGAGCCTCATCACAGACAAAATAAAAGAAGTGCGTAAAGGAAAAATTAATTCTAGGTCCTATCAGTTTTAGGAATCTCTGGTTTTGCTTGTAATAATACAGTATTTATAGACTTCCTTGGTGAAGATGCTTTACTAGAGTGCAGTTTGTCAGTGATGGGGGAATATTGGGGCTGAGACAGCCTAGGCAACACTGGAAAAAAATGGAGGAAATAAAAGCTGAAAAAAGGCCAGACCCAGCAGCTTTCCATTAAAGAACCTCTTAAAGGGACTCTGGCTGGCTGTTTTATTAAGTGTGACAAAGTGATTGGAGGTGGTGGGGAGCTCCTATGTTAATAAGTTGGAAAGGCACTGCCATTCCTCTCTCCAAAGCATCTCAGGGAAAGTAGAATTAATTCATGGCATATGCTCCCAGCATCTGCCGCAGTGACCCGGAGTGGCGGGAGCGGAGAGCCAGGCAGTGCGAGCCAGAGCCTGTTTTCCAAGCTCCTCTCCCGGGACTTGCACAGTGCTGCTGCCTGTGGCTGGGCATGGGGCGGCGTGGCTGCTCCGCTGGAACACACACCCAGCTGCCAGCCTGCCTGCTGGCCTGTGGGGTGTCACAGCCCAGGCCAGAGTATTTCTGCCTCTGAAGAAGGAGACATGCTCTAGGCTTGGGGAGGGAGAAAGGGATACTTGGATAGAAAAGAGACCAGTTTGAATGGAAGCTAATCCAGTTTGTTCCAAACAGCCTAAATTTCTTCCAGAGCATTCCCTGACCAAGATGTCCCTTCTCCAACCATCTGACTTGTCCTGTGTCTTGCTGTGACATTCTGAATCGTCAGTCTTCCTCTTCCTTTTTTCCCACTGCATCTTTACAGATGATTTGATCTTCCCTTCAAGAGAGAGGATAGACATTGTATTTCATCTTAGATGGGATTTCATTCTCTTTAATGACTCCTGGGAAATAACTTTTCACAGCTTTTTTTTCCTTGACTGACCCAGACAACTAGTACAGGGTGCTGTGGTAATCTTTGCCTGTGCTTCATGATCTGCCTATGAGCTTTTCCTCAGGAAACGGCACCTAGAGCCAGCTCTACAGGCTGCTCTTTCTGCAGCCACATCCTTCCACCTTTTTGGTCAACTGCCTGAGATACAGAACACTTTCATGTCCTGAAGAGTTGACAGTACCAGGAGAAACAGGAGTGGTGGGTGATCCCCAAGCAGAGCAGACATGCCCCACACTGCTTCTGTGCTCTCCCAGCAACTATTCCCTGCAGCTTCTCCACTTGTGCACCCTTTCGAAATGTGGTGCCCCAATCCTGGGCTGTGCAGGGATGGTGCTGAATGAGGGCCAAGGCAGGGCAACATGGGGGATCCACAATTGGCTGCCATGATGAGACCAGCCCTCTCAGGGCCATGCTTCATCGAGGAGGGTGACCTGCACTCCTGGCAGTCACAGCCTAGGCAGCATCCTGATTGATTCAGTCATGAATGCTGTGTGGCATGGAAACATCCAGAGCTCCTGAGCCCGTTAATCTCTCTGCCATGGTCCCTGGGGAGATGAAACATTTTCTCCTAGTGCCCTGCTACTTGAGTCTGCCCCAGCAGGCTGCTCTGCACAGACCTCACTGGGTCCAGAACAGCTACAGGCCATGGACCTTCTTATCAGGCTCCATCTCCTGTCACTTTCAGGACCACTTCATTATCCTTTTATTAGCCCTCTTCTCCTGCTTATCGTTATTAATAATCACACTGGATCAGCTGGAGTGCTGACAGCTGCCCCTTGTCTATTCTTTCTGTCTATTTTAATCATGCCTGCTTATCTGAAATAAACCTGATCCTTTTTCTTTTAATTAAAGAAATTTGGTGAGCCAGCCCCTCGTCCATGCAGAGATAGGACTGATCACACCAGTGATACGGAGGGAGCAGGGAAAAGGGCAGATTAGTGGGTGACAGTGTTTTCCACAGCCCAAAGATACAGGATGTCAGAGTAGAGGCTGGAAGAGATCAAGGCACATGTGTTGTGAGAAGAAACATGGCACTGAGTCACTGTGAGGTACTTGTTTTGGGGTCTCTGCGTCTGGTCCAGCGTATTGATGCAGGGCTGTGTGACTACACTGCACCAATGCGAGACAAAGAAGGGAGGTCTGCTCACCTCTCTCTGCTTAGCATGAGTGGCAATAGCAATGCCAGGCTCAGAGCCTGTGTGAGTAACCTGTATGAGTGGCCAGGACTGCTGGGATTGCTGCAGTTCCTACAGGGGCTAGAAGAGCTTGTTTCTTAGTGCTTTATAGCGCTGCCAGATGATGCAAGTGCTGGTCTTCACAGTGATGCTCCTGCTTTGTGCTCCCACAGGCATTGCTTCCTGGGGCCACAGATCTCATTCTAGTCTCTTAAAAATGCCTCGCTGGGCAGTTTGCTTGAGCTGAAATATTTGTATTGTCTGTAGGGACAGGTCACTCAAGGAAGGGCTGTGCAAATAGGCTGGAGAAAATTGTTGTGCTAATTCACACTTTTATGAACCCATAAACTCAAATCTGCATTCATTGCAATCCACAAAGTGACTGGAGTGTGGGCTGAAATGCTTAGAAAGTGTTAATCAGGGGTCCGTAACAAAGCAAAATGCTCTGAAGTGCAGCAGCAGGAGCTTGGCCATAAGCAGCAGGAGTATTCAACCTTAGCGCTAAAAAGGCCAATTTTTTGGCTCCTGAATGCTTCATTTCAGATGCACAAGTTGCAGGTTGACTGAATGCGTATGTACCCTCTGCTACAGAATATGGCAACTGGCTCAGATTTGTGGGGCTGTTTCACCCGAGAGGCTGCAAGCCCAGGAAGGGTATAGGGCAGAACTTCCTGATGCTCAAGCGAGAGTGTAGCTCTGAAATCCTGTCAAGCAGAGCCATGCTGGCTACTGTCCCTGTGCTTCTGTTGCTTGTGAGTATTGCAGCCGTCTGGGATGAACATTAACCTGCAATTCACACATTGGTGATGGAGCTGCCACAGTACAAACCCATGCATGTGGCTTCACAGATACTTTGAAAATATGTGATTCTCTAGCAGTCACAGGCAAGAATTCTGTATGGTGACATGCTGTTGCTGCCAAGTGAAATGTCGTGCTGCTTACAGAATCTTTCTTCATCATTACTTAATGTTGAATAAAATGTTTCAAAGATGAGAAAATGCAGAATTCACTTCCCTTAACTGACATGCTAGTAACTGATAAGCTTTTATTATCTGACCCTGCTCCTTCAGCAAAAATCATTCCTCTTTTGGCCCAAGTAAGGAAAATTCTCAGGATGTTTTTTCGCCCTGAAATGATGAGGGATGCCGGTTTTGGTGTTGTGGGGCATTTTGAATCAGCCAAAATACGTGGGCTTGCAGTCCATGTGACAGACTGAAGTCTTGCTCTGATCATTACCCTTATCAGCAGAACTACTCACAAAGCTAGGAAAATGCCTTGGGAAATTGCCAAACAATTTGATCCAAGTCAAGCAACCTTCTCAGTGCCTGGAGTTCCAAAGCCAAAATGGAGCTAAGCTTGTGGCTCGCTGTGGCATCCAAGATTGTATCTAAGGCTGCAGGCTTGGTAAATCAACCTCACAAATAAATGGGCAGTAATACTTCATGCTGTGGTAGCTGTACCTGAGCTCAGTCACAGCTAGTCTGGGTAGCAAACCCCATCTAATCCAGAGGGATGAGAAGCAGCCTGGACTTGCCCTGCTGAGTACTGTAAATCCTCTTCTTTAGGATCTGAGCTAGCTCCTTTAAAACCTCTCTAGTATTGC
This sequence comes from Dasyornis broadbenti, assembly GCA_013397935.1. Taxonomy (NCBI): domain Eukaryota; kingdom Metazoa; phylum Chordata; class Aves; order Passeriformes; family Dasyornithidae; genus Dasyornis; species Dasyornis broadbenti. The sequence goes on along the minus strand of VZRN01005907.1, from coordinate 951,121 downwards.
CCCTCTGTATTGCTCGGTGCCCCACAGAGATACTCTTACTCATTTCATGACTATCAAATCCATAGTCCCCAAGACTTAAGACCCTGTGTGTCTCTGCACAAAGGGGATTGGATGCTCTTCATTTCATACACAGGGACCAGAAATGTAGGCTGATAATTCAAGTTCTTCAAGGTCCCACAGTGAGACTGTGACACAGCTAGGAACCGAATCCAGCCCCTCTGAGCATCCATCCAGTTTCACAACCACATTACTTCACTAACTGAAATTATGCACAAGGCCAATATATTTGTTTATTTTGATTTTCAGCCAAAAGCTGGTTTCAGGCTACAGATCCTCTTCCAGATTTTCATAAACATGAAGTAAATCTTCATAGTTTCTGTACAAAACATCTTCTGTAGGAAGAACAAAGCACACTGCCCACCTGGTAGTATGCCTGCTAAGATAGGAAACTGTAATCATGTCCTGCAGAAACTGCTTTCTACCATAAGGCTGCTCCACTTGTCCTAGAAATAGCCAGGGAAAGGGATAAGTTGTGAATGTGCCCAACTATTTGCCAGTACAAACTCAGGAAGTCTGAAGCCAATAGGACTCTTCAGCCTCCTGATGTCTCTCTCTACAGAGAGAATTCTTCTGCTGAGTTCAGCAGAAGATGACCATAAAGTAGGGATGGAAAATCTCCATGCTGAGAGATACACAGGCTATTCAGAAAGGTACAGTGTGAGTCACACAGTACCACACTGCCTTAAGATTAACCAAGCAAATGTGGTGGGGTTTTTTGTTTGGTTGTTTGGTTGGTTTCTTAAGTCACACAGTGGTCAAGAGCCTTTAACAAAATTGTGGGGCCTGCCTGTTCCAGGGTCTGTAGACTCTTGTCAGAGGGTATGCCAGCTCCGACACAGTTCTTAATCAAGTGGGATTGGTTGTGGCACTGTCTGTGACAGCTTCTTGTGACATAAAGCAGGCAGAGAGAGAGAGCTCTGTAAGATGCCTATGACTTGCATGACATGCAACTGAGTATGGAGTTTGGAGAATATTGTTCGGTAAAGGCAATATCACATTATGCAAATGTATCTGGAATACTTGTGTAGTCTAAAACATCCATCCCTTACTTAGATAAATGGGTCTTTTGTTTACATAAAGTGTATACATATCAGTGTCATACTGGATACAGGCCTTTCCTTGGGTGGAGGTGTCTCTGTGCCATATGGAGCATACCTCTATCTCACCAGCTGAGCAGGTTCTGTCTTGTTGGGCCCAGAGATCTGTTTGTCTATCAGTGTAACGTGCACACACACCATTGATGGCTGGGGTTGGAAGTATTTATGGCAATTAAAATGTTTTGCCTGGAAGCTGTTTTGGGGCTTTTTTGAAGTGAGGATTTTCAGACTTCAAGGTGTTAACAGCCCCTCTAAACGGTTTTGTTTTTTAATTGCAGCAAATGACTGTGGAGCCATTAAACATTCGCTTCTCTGCAGTTGTTTCTAAGCCCTTTCAGTCCTTCTTCTATTTATTCTGTTTAATTCAGTCAGGTAGCTTCGGGGCAGTGAAGATCAATACTTTACTTTGATAGAAAAGAGTCAGGTTTGAAACATAGAGATAAAACTGACACATTTTGTATAAATTTAATTAAAAATGCACCTTTAGTGGCTTGTTGCGAGCACAAAGCCAGCCCTCCATCTAGCTATCACTCTGTCTCCCTCTCTGTCTCTGTCTTCCCTTTCTTGTTCCTAACAGGAAGATCTCTGAATCTGCCTCACCAACAAAGCACCTCATTTTATGATTTTTGTCTTGAAAGTTTAGCACTGAGGGAGCAGCATAGAAGGAATGTGAAATTCTAAACAGACCTTCTGCTCTCTCCCTGGTTCCATTCCTTTTGGTGGTGGTGGCTGGGGGGACAGGGAAGGAGCCAGCTCCCCAGTGGAGGAAGGAGGGGGAAGACGCAAAATGTTTTTTTTTTAAACCCAGCAGATTTGACACCCTGGGGCACTTTCTGTTTGGATCTGTAGCTTTCCTCCATTCCCACCCCCTCTTCTTGCTTTGTTAAACTGAGAATTATTTTTCTGACTACATGTGCATCCCTGATCCCACTAGGACCGTGCTGGCCACAAGGTAGTGTCTTTATTCTCTCTTTCCTCCTCTGCTCCCCCTCATTTCTTCCCTCTCTGTCTCTCCCTAAACCTGCTGCCAGTGGGCATATTTGTCTTGTGTTTTATAATATGGCCCCTTTCACCCCCTTCCTCTGCATCTCTCTCTCTCTCTCTCTCTCTCAATCCTGTTTGGCTCGGTTCATTTTTCACTTGAGTGCCTTTCCTCCCAGACACCCCTCTGCTCCAACCTCCCTCTGCTCAACACCAATAAAACACGCACAACACAGGTAGAACAAGGTGCCAGGGCTCAGTGTGACAAACGACTCACACACCACTCAATAACCACAGCTGTAAATTGCCCTCTCCTCACCCTCTGCCGCCTTCTGGGGACAGCAGCTTAGCCAGGCCCTTGAGAAATGGGCTGTCCTGATACAGGGTGGAATCAGGAAGTCCAGTGGGAGTTGGACACCTGCCATGACTGGGGCAGAGAATTTTCCAGCACTGGCTTTTGGGGTTGTGGGATTTAGTATCTCTGATCCTCTCCCCATGGGGCCATGCAGCCCAAGGGGCCTGAGGGACTTGTTGGAAAATGGGGGTTGTGCCACAAAGGGGTGCGAACCACCTGTCTGACCTACACACCACCTATATAAGTCATATTTTGTGGCTGAGAGTTTAAAGACTTGTTCCACCCATACAAGCTTTCAGATGGTTTTAAAGGGGAAGGATGATTCCTGATGGTCCCTCTGTTGCGTGGCTGGCAGCTCTGGCTGAGCACCAAGTCACCTCTGAGAGCAGTGCCTCCATGGCTGGTATTCCCTGTGTCTGCGCCAACCCAGCTTAAGCACCTCAGACACCTACTCCCTACTACGGATCCACATCACGGCCTTCCCTGGAAACAGCATTGCCTCCTCTCTCACATTGCACATTGTGTTGCTGCCATGCTGCCATGGGCTTGATGCTGTGCACTCGTTTTCGAACGAACTTACAGGAGAAACAAGTAAACCACTGCCTGAGAAAAAGAAACCACCTGTCAAGGAACAGGCGAGGGTAAAGTGGGTAACAAAATAAATGTGAACAGCACTCTCACCAGCCATCAGCACCTGCAATTGGCTTCTTTTGTGTCTATGGAAGTGGCATTAAAGAGCCTATGGAAAATGCATGGTACATTACGGATGGTGTGGAGAAAGGGAATGAGGGGACACAAAGCAGGTGTCATTGGGGGAGGCTGGACAGAAAGAAAGGAAAGAGTCTAGAAGATGAGAATAAGCTTGAGGCTTATGCACAGGCAAGGTGAGCTTGTGGAGAATGCTGAAAGACAAAGATGCACAGCTGCATATACTGAAGAAGCAGCAGCAAAAATTAATCTGGATGATGGGGCAAAGGAGAGGTTGAGTCTGCCTGCCTCTCCATGGGCCCGGGTGATCTGGGTGTGTGTGTGTGGCTGTCTATGGGTTACCATGCAGGCAGTGCCCAGCTTGAGGTAGAGCAGGGGCTTTCGGATACAGCTGCAGGGAGTGATATGCGGCTGCTGCACAGAAATGTACTCTTTGAATTCCATTGTGCCTGACTTTAGCTGTCAAACTGCAGTTGTTGTGAATTTTGCTTAAGAATCAGAAGATACTGTGCAGGTGGTGCCAAGTTGTTCAACAAGATGCAAAGTGGGGTCCATACCCAATGGATTTCAGGTGCCAACCCCTCTTGTCTTAGGTAATTGCCACCCCTGGCAGATGTGTGTGTTTCCTGTTATTGGTTTAATTTGGCTCTGGGATTCCTCACCATCTCACCCTGAGTTAATTTGTGGCAGTAATATATGAAGAACTTCTAGCCTTGTACTTGCAGGAGGCTGCATTTCAGCTGTGAATGAAGAGTATATTTTGTAATTTTTTCACTATTGCTTTGGCTTATCAGTGTAAAAGGGAAATGCTCAGCTTTGCATTGCCCTGTGCCCCAGCCTGTACTGGTGTCTCCACTCTGCAGCTCAGGCTGCTCGGTTTTACCAGCAGTAAAAGCAGAGAGTGTCCTTGCTGAGCTGAAGCGCAATGGGTTAACTCTGTCAGTTTGTCTGCATAATATCGGCTGGAACACCAGCTAAAGTCCTCCTGAGTGATTCGTGGAGGTGAGTACTGAGGGCTGGTTTCTCAGGGAGTGCGCCGGGAAGGAGTGAGCCGTACGGTGTGCTTCTGCAGACAGCTCCCGTGTCTGCTGCCTTTAATCACGGCAAATGAAAGTTTCTAAACAGGAGAAGATGCCAGGCTTTGTGTTCTGCCACTGGAGCTGCCTCTGCACTGCCGTCAGTGCTGGTAATTGCAGACAGAAGCTGCTTTGTGTTAAAATGGCATCGGTAATTGAAACGGAATTCAGAATCAGGACCCTGCAGGCAGCACTCGGTGAAAGAAGAAATAAAGATCGTTTGGGTCACATCTTTTGTAATTTGCGTTTAATAATCGTACCAGGAGGTACATACAAAGGGAGAGGAGAGATGACACACAGCCCACTCCCCCCCCCCACTCTGCCTTGCAGCCTTCCCACTGAATGGGGAGCCTGGTGGGAACCCCACACCCCCCTCGCCTGGGCTGGGTGGTGGGAGGGCTGCCAGCTCCCTCCCACCGTGAGTCGGGGCTGCTTGTGAGGCCAAGCCAGTACTGCTCACTGGCAGCCAGGAAAGAACAGCTCCTTGGGTTTGTATTAAACTGGATGTTCAAGTTCTGCTCTTATGGTTAGGCTGAGGATTTATGGGCCCAGGTGCTAGCTCTTGCCCAGTGGGTCTGGCTCAGCCCTGAGCACTGGAGGGCACTCCACTGGTTTTCAGTTTCTGAGTTTCCATTTGAAATAGGATCCTTTTGGTATCCTTTGATGGGCTTCTGCAGTTATGCCTATTCAGGCAAATGCAAGCTGTAGGACATGACTCATACTGAAATGTCCCAAACCTCTCCCACCACACCACAACTAGGCCTCCTCTGTTCTGCTTCTGGAATGGAATGCTGCTTGTACTCCTCACCACAAATTTCAGGCAAGCTGTGCCTGAGAAGGCACAAGGTGGTGGGCACCAGCACCCTGCCAGGAGCCTACGTGTGTTCAAAAAACCCCAGTACTAAAGCCTGTACTCTGGTAAATTCACTAGTGTGGATGCAGCCTTGTAGGTTCCTCCTTGACCTGTTTGGTGGGTGACTTTTGATCTCAGTATATTGGAGGTACCAGGGAAAAGCCATGTAGCAACAAAAATGTTGTAGAGATGCTCAGGAGAGAACTGCAGTACAAGACACAAAGATCCTACCAAAGACTCTGAGGAAAATGTGGGTGTACGCTGAGTGCAGGTAACTTCTGCTCTTTTTGGCTTCATGCTGTGCTTAGCTGATGCTTGTTTGGCCCTGGAAGAAGAGGGATGCAGTCTCTCTTTCCTGCATATTAAAGTGCACAGCAGTGCTTGCACTGCAGCCAGTGCTGCTCCTAGTCTCCCTGTTAGAGCAGGATAGTGGGTTGGATGGCCCTTGGGACTAAGCTGGTACAGCCTATTTCTGTCATGCTCCCAGCAGCTTGTCATGATGTGCTTCCGCTGTGCTTACCTTGGAGGTTGGGTGGAAGGCCCCAGAGAGGCCACAGCAGGGTGGTGATGCAGATCTTCTCTTTCAGCCTCAGACTGTCCAGGGACATTGAGCTGGTCTTACAGTGCCGAGTGTGCGCTCCTAAGTCTCTGCTCTGAAAACTGCATCAGCCAATATAGCAACAGAGTTGCCTTGTTCCCCTTAGCCTAAGGCCCTGAGCCTGAAGGAGTCAAACCTTTCAGGTACCTCCACCATAATCTCTGGGATGGTCAAGACCTATGATGTCATCTAGAATATGAGAACCAAGAAGATGTGGTTCTATGGTCATATCGTCTGCTGATCTGGCCTATTATTTCCCTTAGCTTTGCCTCTGTTGAGGCTTGCCATAGTGCAAATATAAACCAGATTTCTTCTTCAGTAAAAAAACCCCAACATCACTTTTATTTCTTGTGCCAAACCCACCTACATCTAACACACCCCTAAGAAATGGCAGTTTCTGTTCACATATTCCACTCTGGTGTTTTTAAAACCCAATGACAGCCTGGTAGCTACTCTAAATCCAGATGAGATGAACAGAGATGCAAGCAGAAACAGTCCATTCCACCCTTGAATAGTTGGTCTCTTTACCCTAGATTTCAAGTCCATTATGGGGAAATAACTCAGCCCTGTTTACCTTTTTTGGTGTCCTGCAAATCTCAGTGGAAAGGAGCACATGTTACTGCTGGGTTTTTTTCATAGTGCACGTTTTCTTTACCATTAGGCTTGACTCAGGGACAGGCTACATTGTCACCTGTGAGGATATAAAGGACATCTTCAATGTCCAGCAGTTCCCCTGTCTCTGTATTGATGCTGTAACCTCATGGTTTCCCTTGCACACAAACTCTGCATTTCTTCCTTAAGTTGCTCCTGGCAGCTCACCATTTCACAGTTCTTGCCTATGGCCAGGAAGAGCATCATCTGTCAGCTACATCTGGAGCTGCCATCCTGCCTTCTCCCAGGGAGCCCAAGGGGTCCTTATCAGAGGGCCAGAGCAGCAGTTGTGACAGGAGAAATTTAGGTTGGGGAGAGGTACCTTGACTTCTAGTTTTAATTGCAGGGAAGAATGTTGTTAAATTTTATCCTGATTTTTATTTAGCCTACAGAAGGCTAAATGTGGCTTGGCATCCCCCTGCTCAAATGTTGTCAGTAAGGACCCAGAAGTAAATACCCAGACACCTGAAATCAGATGAGGGAGAGCATCTAACAGAGGTAAAGAGCTTCTCATCTTGTTGGAGAGAGTGTCCAAGCTCCCTGTAACTATATGAAGACACCCAACCTTTCTGCCCTGAGAAACTAAGGCTGTATTAGCCTTTGGGTGCAGCAGCAGAGCTGCTGGGGATGTCGCTAACTGGCTGAGGCGATCCATAAAAGGAACTGTGGATACTTTGGCCTTTTCTCTCCAAGCCTTCCTCTCACTTCATACCTGGCAAGGGTCTAGCAAGCATCACCGCATCAATCCTATTCCTTGCCAGCACTTCAGGAAGTGACAGTGTTACAGCCCTGCAAAGATACCCAAGTGAGCCGCACTGCTTGCATATGCATGGCCTTCTGGCTGGGCATGTATGTCCTACAGTGTCATCAGCCATGGTGAGGTGCTGTGGCAATACTCCCCTACTACTCTTCTTTCTCCTTGGTTCAGTCCCAAATCCTCAGGTCCAGTTTTGGCATCTCCACACTCTTTCTCAGTGGAGAGCTAGAGATCTTAGGTGGGTGGTCACATGTGAGGTGATAGAGAGAAGACAGACCTTGAAGAAGAAATGAGCCCTTCAGGTCTTGCATGCTTTAGTAATGCTCTTGGGGGGCAGTTTTCATGGACCTGCTGTTTGGGCCTCTGACAGCTGTGTATCCTTTACGTTGTTCTGTTAGAGCTCCTTTTGTGTGTTGCAGAAGATGTCTTTAGGAGGAGGTCACAAAACTCCTGAAAACATCTTTCCTGTACATCTTTCTCACACAGTCCTTCCATGACTACCCATCCCCACACAGGGATTTCGTTTGCGCTTCCCCCACACTCACCTGGGAACCCCATACACCCGCACCTACACACACTGACACAGATGCACCACTCTCTTATTTTCTGTGTTCCCCGACCTTCCTTTCCTCCTCCCATCTGTTTGTTGAATAATTCCTGGCTAAGTAACTTTGTCTGGGCAGCCCCTGGGCTGGGGCACAGGGACTTGCCCCCTCTCCCTCCTGGCTGTCCAGGGGGCCTTTGAACATGTGTTTCTGGGAGGCAGACACCAGCTGGCTGGGTGACATTTGCATAGTCAGCTAAAAGCCCATGAGCTGAGCTGGGAACGTCTGGAGGAGCCCATGGCAGGATGGAGGGAAGAGGGAAGCGCTGGTCAGCTCGAGGTCAGCTGGAACAGATTTCTCAACAAACAGACAGATGGTGAAAGGAGATGAGGGGTGGGGGGAGCATGCAAAGGCTCCTACATCAAATATATAAATCACTAAATGCAGTGTAAGTGGCCAGTGTGCCTGTGGGCATGGCAGTCACTGTGCTGCCTCCTTCCAATCCCATGGGATGGATCCATGGGGCAAGCACAGGCTCTCATTGCTCTTGGTACCAGGAAGGGAAACAGGGTGGACCATGGAGCAGGGAAGGAACAGGGAGAGGCATGGGGCTCTATGGGGTCCCAGTGCTGTGAAGCAGCAGCAGGAGCTGGAGGCTCCACGCAGCCTCCTGCAGTGAGCCAAAGGGGTCCCGTTGCTGGAGTTGCATGCAGCCAGCACAGCCAGCAGGCCTGCCACAACTGTGAGGACAGACCCCCAGTTTGTCTGGCCACACTGAGCTCACAAAGCATCACCCAGCTCAGCAGGTTTGGGACTGGGGTTTGTGCAGTCCCAAGCACAGGGCACTCTCGTGCTACAGACCCCCCCCATTCCTGTTGCTCCTGCCTGCTGTTTGCCCCTCTTCTCCCCCTACTCAAGCTAATTTCATTGGACTGAAAATAATAAAGCAATCTGTATGGTTTTGCTCCTACAAGGACATGTCTTTGCCATTCCAAAGTAACAGCAAAACATATTTACGAGCCCCTGTGCTGCCTTTGCCCTCACTGCTGATCACTGTTCCCGGCTGCCTGTCTGCTTTCATGCTCTCTTCTGTCTGCACAGCCCATTCCCCAGGACAGAAAATACATTTTATTTCTTCATCCTGCAGCACCTTTTAGAGCGCTGGAGAAAAAAGTACTCCCTTAGTGTGGGAATTTCTCAGGCAGAGAGAACTGACTTTTGTCCCCAGTGCTCAGAGTGGCTACAATTGAATACTTTAGGATAAAAAGGCCAAGAAATGCTACAGTGGACAATTAGGGGCTAAGCCACCCAGAGATTACTGTTTTCCTCCTTCTGAGGTGTTTAGCAGTTGCCACATGTCCTTGACCAGGAAGGTTCACAAATGATGTCTTTAAAATCCTGGGTTTATATCCTCCATGTACCGTTGGCAGCTGCTAGAGGCTAGTTATGCGCTGTAGTAAGAGGTATTCCCATTACACACCCCTTTTTGTTTTATTCTTCAGGAGAAATGGAAATTCATTTATATTGTTTTTAATGCAGTTTGAGGGAATTGGCAGGTTTTACTTCTGTGGTTTTGTTTTTGTTTGTTTGTTTGTTTGGTTGGTTTTATTTTAGTTGGGGTTTTTTGGTTGTTTTTTTTTTGTTTGGTTGTTTTTTGGTTTTTTTAAGGGGGGGGTTTCTTTTTTTTGGGATTTTTTTTTTGGGGGGGGTGGTTTAAGTATTGCTGGTGCCTAGATGGTCCTCTCCTGAGGGATGCAAACACATGTTGCACATGTTCCCCATCACGAGTGCAGGCAGACAGATGTTGCAGGAATGTGTAAAGAAGTATGTCACTCAGGGCCAGCTAAAGCAGGGAAATTGCACATAAACTCCTTGTGTCTATGATCCCGTCTCATGTAAAAGAGGTCTGTATGTTAAGCAAAACTGACATGGTCCTGATGGCACCAATAGGCCTAATTAAATTTTCACCTGGGACCCACACCCAGGAGCTCCATTTAAGCTCAGCCTGGGCCACTCATCACCTTCCTGAGCTGTGCTGTAGTTCTGCCTCTCTCTAGCCTCATCTCTGGCCTCATCTCCTGACCTCAGACCTATGCAGCAGCACTGTCTTCAGCCCCAGCTCTTGCTGCTCCTGATGGGACTCCCTGGATGAGCCCTGGGCCTGGTTCATTTCTTTGGCATGCTGGGGCTATGGATGGGCCCTGCAACCAGCACTCAGCTTTGCCTCTGAGCACTTGCTCCAGTTCTGCAGGACCATGCCTTGATCAGTGAGGACACTGTCTGGGCTGGGATCATCCTTGGCTGTGATCCCATGCCAGAACTTCATTGTAACTTTTACCTTGTCCTGGCTTAGCTTCATCAGCAGCCTCTTCATGATTATGGTTTTTTTTGTTGTTGTTGTTGTTTTTTAGAAGTCCAAGTAGTGGTGTCTCTTTTCTCACAATTTTATTCAGAGATTTCTAGTAGGCTAAGAATGGCTGATTTTCTTTCAGGAAAAGTATTTTGGACTTGTCCTCAGTTTCCATTCCTTTTTGATCTTCCAGTTCGAGTTTGTTTCCTGTAGCCTGGGGATGCTGATGAGCAGAAGCTACTTACAGTCTAGGCTGCTGTGGACACTGGTCAGTGGTATAATCCTTTGCACTCTGAGCAGTAAACACAGAAATCCCCCCTGACTGCTCAGATCCTGCCTTCAGCTTCCCCAGTTAACTATAGAGCTTTTTAATGTAAGAGCACCCATCAGGAAGAAATGAATCTTATCTTTCAGCAATGCTGTCTGAATATCTAACCTATTAAGTACTTTTATTAACCCATAGTTTATTAAATAATTGACTTCTCCAAAGTACCAGGTAGTCTTAACTCATCCCAGCTCCCTTTGCATTTGATCTAATTGTCTCTGCTCTGATATACTGGAAATGAGCAAGAGAGATGTCCTTTGCAGTCAGGAAAGTGTCATGCATGCCTGTTACAATAAAGAGACAGTAATTTTTATTAGAGCTCACTATATATGAAGCAAAAGAATATGTACTATCATAATTTTTCTCAAAAAGTCTTGAATTTAGTCCTCAGGGCCTTATTTATCGCTTGGAAATATTCACATGCCTGTTGGGATTTCATCAGAACACTTGCAAATCCCCAAAGTTTCCTGAATTCTCACAGGGAAGACTCTTCTGTCTCAGGCGTAAGCTGTTCTGTTGTTCTGGGCTTCATGTTTGTCCTCTAAGCAGGGAAGAGAAATGTTCAGTGCAACTGTCCCATGCAGCTGTCAGAAAGCTGCATTTGTGCTGTGTGGGGAAGCACAGTGGGATGCAGCAGGGCAAAGTGGGGATCACCACGCAGGCTCTTCTCACCTGCCACTTGTTCTTGTTTGGGCAGACATGCTCCTCGGTCTGCACATGCACCTCTGTGTTCTGCTGCACTGAGTATCTGAATTACCACCAATGAAGTATGCAGGGAAAGAGAAAGTGGGCTTGTGCCAGCTCTCTCTGTATACACATGTGCACACACACCTGCACATCCTATCGCAAACCCAGCCAGTTCCCAGAAATCTGAGTGTTTGTGTGCCTCTGAACTTAAATGTGTGCTTCCCACTCTATGAGCAGCTGCTGCCAAATGCCCAGCTCATGTTTTGTTTTATGAATCCCTTGCTTCTGTGAGACTTTATTATTATTATTCTTTGAGCTAAAATGGATCCATAACCTTGTGAGACAAGGACATCAGCCTGGCTGGCAGTGTACATGCCTTCTCGTGCTTGTGCTCTCCTTCCCCTCCACAATTACTCTTCATGCAGCACAGAAAATAAAACATTCCAGCAAAATATGACTGCCCCTCTCTCAACAGGAGGTCACCAAGGCTTGGGCTAGCACAAGTGAAAGAAAGCCAGGGAAAGAGCTGCTGATTTTTGATTTATGTGCTGGCTGGGCAAAAGAAGAGACTACTGAGTGAAAGGAAGGTACTACAGGAGCTGCTAATTGAGTAATCACAGCCCAGAGCTGCAGAGAAGGTGGCAGGAGCAGGCAAGAGAGGCCTTCTCTCCTGGCTGGCAGGAGCCCTTGATCTCTTTTCTTGCCATGGGTTTGAGAGCAACAGGACAGGTCTATGTATCTGTTTTTTGACATTGCATAGCACAATTGCTGTGCCTCTGCCTTAGCCAAGTTTGCCCCTGTGTTCGCCTCTTCTCCTCATGTTTCCCTTCAAGCCTTTTTCCTACCTGAAAAGTTTTATGCACTAGTTGTATGTCTGAGTAAACACTTTTCTTGGCTCTGTGTCCAGCCCTTGGTACAAAGAGTTAGGAAGTTGAACAGCTTGCCTTCTTTCTGTGCTGGGCATGGGATGCTCATCGTGAGCATGCCCTTATGCACGCTCCATCATCCTTTCTGTTCACACCTGGATACTGGGGTTTTGAGGCTGAATTCAGCAAGAGCCAAAACCACTCCGTCTTCCTGCAGCTGAGTGCAAGACTCTGCAATTGCCAGGGCTGTGCAAGGGAGATGTGACATCTCCTGGTGTGGCGGGGATCAGACAGGGACCTGCTGTTCCTTGCTCCTGCCTCTCTCCACACTGAGCTGACAGCCACTGAACTCCTTGCCTGAATGTGAATTTCAGGCACATGTTCCACATTGTCACTGAGCTGAACATCATTTCCCAGCACTGGCAATAATTCACTCCTCACATGCTGAATCATATGCCTGATCCCAGGACCATGCTGAAGATCAGACAGCTGCAACTAGAGAGCCAGGGTGTGGGCAAGACCTGAGCCTATGCCACCTGCCTTTGTCAATTTTTCTAAAGTCTGCCTGTCTGGCATAATCATTCCCCTGAATCTGAATACCACCCCTTCACCTCCTCCATGGATGAGCAGATATTCTTGTGATAACCCCGTGTTTTTCTCCCACTCAGGAGGAAGGCTATTACTGCACTAGTTGGAGAATCAAGACATTTGTTTCTGGCTGTGAGGGATGCTCAGAGGGGGAGGACAGGCAGAGTCCCTCCAGCATCACTAGAGGTCTCTCTTTATCTGTATGTTCTTGTCTGCAGGCCAATGGGATTAAAATACACTTGCTCAGAATAATTTCTTTATTTGCCTCTTGACGTGTCACAGCCCTGTGGAGTACGCAAGCCCAGGGAAGTCATAGGGCTGAGCTCTCCTTAGCTCAGTTTCTCTGGAGAGTGTTTCTGTCTGGGATCAGTCTTCTGCTGATCAGCTCTGCCAAGCTCTCATCTTCTCCCAGCACCCTTCTCAGCACTCCAGGGCTCTTCAGCTGGATGGCATTGATAGCCCTTTGCCCTCAGGCAGCCCACCCAGGTTCAAGAAGTGATTAATCTGAGCTTTCTAGGATCTAGTGAAGAGCTGGTCCTCTGCTGACTCCTCTTTCTCTGAACAGGCTGTCGGCAGAGTCTCAGCTTGCCCTTCTGTGCCAGCGCCTCCGCAACTCCTGTGTGCTTGATGGGTGCTGCAAAGTCCTCCAGCATCCCAGCAAAAAGCACCAGAAGCAAAATATTATGTTGTTTGGAGTGGACAGCAGTGGAAGGAGGGAAATTATGTGACTGGTGCTAAGATTTTTGGATGATTGGTTGTCTGCTTTCCCATGTCTCACTTCATCGGAGCACTGGTGAACCACATCGTCAAGCAAAATTTTGCTTTGCAGGCTACCTGGAGCACAAGACCTGCTCAAGGAGCTGGAGTATCCACATTTATGAGAAACACTTTGGTCTGAACACCGTGGCTTGTTTTCCATGAGCTGTTCGGTGACAGGCAATGAGCCACAGAGTGAAGACTTCAGACACCAGCACTTCCCTTTGATGTGGGGGCCTGGGCCCATTATTGTGGTGAATGAAGCCTCAACTGCTTTCTCAACATAGGAAGGAAAGTTTGCTTCTATACTGTGTTTTCTTTTCCATATGTAGTGATATGCAGCAGCCATCACTATGGTGCAGGCAATGCCATAGCATCAGGACCCCTCCAGCAGTTCTGCAGAGTGATTTTGTCAAGGGTAGGAGTTACACAGCCCATAACCAGACTCCTAGCAGCCAGTGGATGGCCTGGCCTTGCAGGCACTGATGGTGCCAAAAGCAGCCTTGGGAGTGGGCAAGTAGACTTAATGTGGCTTCCATCTCAACCCTGCTGCATGTTGAGCTTGCATATCCCCTGAATAAAAACACTAGTAGCAGGGGTGAAGGATGTCCTGCAACTTTTCCTAGCTCTGCCCAGCTCATGCTCAGCTTCATGTGCAAGGTTCCCCTTTATTTTCTTCTTTCTTTTGCCTTTTTTATTTTAAGGTGAGAAATGGCTGAAATGCTGGTGCTTAAGTAAGACACTGACAGGATGAGGTAGACTGTAAAGCCAGGCTGTCTCTCAGAGCTCTGTCAGTGTTCTCACAGTCTCCTCTGAGCTGCTCACTGCTGGTTTAGCCCTCTTCACTGACACAGGCATGCAGCTCTGAGAGCCCAAACTAGCAGCCTTGCTGCCAGCCCCCAGCATGACCTGTAGCCCTTGGTGGCAGTGATTCAGCAAGACAAGCCATGTGGATCTGGAAATCTAGGCCTGGTGGTGGGAAGTGAACTTTAGAGAATCCCTGGCCTAGAAAGGTGGAAGTACTGTAGATACAGGTGGTGTGTTCTGTTTGCATGTAGCTAGAGATACTGATTCTGGGATACCACTGGCCTTCTGGAAGCCTTTTAGGTGAGATCTTTGTTTTGTTTTGCATACATCAGCTGCTCCCCCTGATATATCCTTGCTAACCTTCCACTGAGCATAAAGATGGACAATTCAGGACATGGCATATGAATGACTTGGGAAACATGAAGAAACAGCATGTCTGCAGCTTTCTTGTGATGCATTTGACTTCTGAGCCGGGGAAATCAACAGCTGGAAAAGACTGGTTCATTCACCCATTGTTTCATTTTTTTACTATCTGCTCCTGTCTCTCATGCTGTGCTAAACACCAGCAAAACCAGTGAGATTATAATATCCCATACCAGGAATATTTTCTAAGAAGAGCTACGAGATGCCTGTCTCTTATAGATAATAAAGGTAGAGTGCTTTACCTGAGTCCAGTTCTTCATGGTGAGGTCCTGCCTACAGCTTCTCCTGGCAGCACATGAATTGATTATTTTTATTCTACCTCTCTGGCAAATTTGCTAAATTGCCTACCACTACCTTTGTGTCCTGCTGTGGGCTCTTCTGTGAGGAGCACAGGAGGTGGAGTTAGGTGTTCTGAATGCTGGAATCCTGTGAGTGTGTGAGCTCTTTGAGGCCTGATGGTGACAGTGATGCAGAAACCTGCCTTAATGCACTGAAGAGGCAGAGAAATGATGCAATCAGTAGCTGAGCACTGCTCCTCTGTGCTTGCTCCTGGAAGGGTGAGATGCAGTGGACCAGATTTGGTCTTGCTTGGTCTCTGCAGCCCAGAGTACTGCGCTGAGTTGTCAGCAGGTGGATGTTGGGATGTGCTACTGTCATTTATCTTTCTGATAGATTTTTCCCTTGGATAATCTCTGTTTGAGAGAGCTCAAAAGGAGGAAAATGCATCCTCATGCAGCTTTTCTTCTGCATACATGTAGCCTCACTCAGGTCAACATTGGGCACATTTGCGTAATCAGCCAGCTTAATAAAGTCTAAGAACATAAACTAGATCTGCAGAGAAGGGGTGTGCTTTAGTTTCCCAGGCGAGAATGCTTGCACAGAGACCACTGTGCAAACATACTTCCAAACATACTTCCAAAAGAACCTCTGGCAAAACATCATATCAGATGGTATTCTTCACTGTCCTGTGGGTTCCAAACTTGATGTTTGGCTACAGTATGCATGGTGAAAGAGAGTCTGTGCTTCGGATACAGAGATCATCTGAATTTGTTGCTTGGGAAATAGACAGCTTCCCAAAGAGTGAGAAACCAGTACATCAACTGAGATCCAAAACCCAGAAAGGGTGGACACAGGGGATGTGCCACATCAGTGCTTTTTAATGTGTTGCACTGGTATGTAAAATCTGAATACATTTACCCTGTGACCTCTCATCCACCAGGGAAAAACTGAGCAGATATATTGTGAGGTGAGGAAAGAGGATTCTCACCCACAGACCAAGCACTTGCCTTCCTTTACCTGCTTTCACTGCAGTATGGTTTATACACAGGTGTATTAATATACCTGTTATGCATGAGAGAAGCAGAAAGAATGACACCAGCTGCTGCTGCTGCTGGTTTCAGTGGGATTTAGGAAGCCTAAAAGCTTGGCTGTGGATACATTTAACCCTGCTCTCCTGTGTCCTTGCATCTCAGAGATTACTGTACATGTTTGCAGGCACGCAGACAATTATCTGCCTGCATTTCTCTGTGTGCTCATGTGTTGGTAGCATCTCCATGCACTCAAGTCTCTGCCTTGGGGTACAGAACAGTGTTGTAACCAGAAATGTCCTGGAGGCAAAGCTGCTGTAGTAATTACAGCAGATAAACTGCTCTGCTTGAGGGTTGCTGTCCACACCAGACTGCAAGGCAGGCAGCCTGGCTTCGCCACTGAAGTCTATTCATTTCAATAAGAGGGACACCCTGTGTTATTAAGAAGAGTGTTTATTACTGTCGTAGCACACTGACAGCAGCTTCCATCATCGTTAAAAGGCAGATGGGGGGGAGGAGGGTAGGGAGCAGTGTGCTCCTGTCTCAGAGGGTAGGACCCAGCTGGTGAGGAAGCTGGGGGCTTCAGGGCGTTCCCCTTGGCCCAAAAGGAAGTTACCAGTGGAGAAGAAACCTTAAGGGAGGATGGAGAGGGAAATGTGGGGTGCTGTTCAGTCTCATCCTCAGGTGCTAGCCTAAATAAAGTCTATTCTGTGTTCCGTGCTGTGCAGGAACTGGGAGGCTGCAGGCAATGGTGGGAAAACTGAGGAGGGCAGGAGCACTGGGTACTTGCTGGGAGAGAAGGGTGTAGGATATGTGTAGGATGCTGATGTGGCTGCTTGGTCCAGGAGAAAGGTCTCAGCACCTCTCGTTACCCTCTTATTTAGTGGTGGCAGCAGCACTGAGCTGTGTGGTTTGTACAGCTCTGTCTGGGGCCCCTCACCTGGGACATGTGAGAGGACATCTTAGTGTACAGAGGCAGGCTCTGACTCAGGGAACGGCACAAGCAGACCTTCACCCATCGCTGTCTGGACACACCTCTTGTTTTAGCAATTGTCTTCTAAATGGGAAATGTGGTATAATGCTGGAGTTTGTAAGTCTCAGGAAAGAGTAGAAGGAGTTGGTCAAGAGGTGATGCTTATGTACAGAGTGAACAGCCAGTATTAGTACATGGCTTCGTTGGCATTTTCACTGTGCAAACGAGACCTGCAGTTTAGAGGAACCACTGCCAGTGCAGGACAGGGGCTGTGGCACAAGTGTAAAAGGTCTGCACACTGCCTTCCCACTCTGCCCCCAATGCTTTCACATTTCTGAGCACCTGAGACATGGTAATTCCCAGATACAGATCTTTATGGAGCCAAATTCCTCCTGGTTACTGGAGTTCACATTTCTTGTGTTCAGTCAGAAACAACTGCACGCAAAGCTGAAAAGGGACTTCATTACTGTGTTCCATGATGCACAAGGGAAAGTCATCAAAGTTTTTGGCTTTCAGCTGAAGAGCTATAATTTCAGATACTACTTTCAGTTTTCAGACAAAAGAAAGAAAATGTACTTAAAATTACCCTGTCTTCCTCCATGTGTTTCCCTCTCCTTAATTTCTTCTCCAGTATATTCAAAACTGCTCCGAATTCTGCTCTCTGGACCTTCTCATTTCTACTCCTTCTGGGTTAAAGATCCTGACTTCTCTTCTTTGAAGATTAAGCATTAGAGGAGTTACAGCACTACTAGGGACATCAGCTCTCCCTTGCCACTTTCTCTCCTGAGGAGTATATGGATGAGGGGAACAAGATGACCTGGGTGGTGACTGTCATAGGATGGAGTTGATCATCCAAATGGATCCTTCTGGTGCCCCTTCTCTGCTGCAGCACCTGTCATAGCAGGTATTAGTGGAAGAACTCACTCCCTGCTGTGCTCTGTATAAAAACTCTCTGCAGTTCCAAGAGGAGCAATTCTGTCCCAGCAGAGGTATGATGGAAGACGATTCCTTAGACCACTCCTTAATGGAAACTCCAGATGCCCTCTAACTTTATAATGGAAGCAGCTGACTGATGTACCAGTGATTTCATCCTACCAAGCAACTGATGAGTGTGAGGGAGTAAGTGAAGAGATATATGGCAGGGCAGTCTGCAGGTGAGCAGAGGGCTGGTGGGAAGCTTGGAGGAATGTGTCAGTTAGGGAGAAGCCTGTGTCCTGAGCCAGGGGTGGGTGCTCTGATGTGCAAATCCTGCTGCAGCTGTGCTCAGTAGAGATGGAGGAGGTCCTTGTTCTGTGTGACTTGGTGCTTTGCTGACTGCAGAAGCTTTTGCTGGTCAGATGCCTCTGGTGGCTGGGGACAGCTCTGGCTGCTACCCTGGCCCTCGCCCACCTCGTTGAGGCTCTCCAGCCATGTGTGACATTAAGGCTCCTCTAGGTCTCGGCAGGTTTTGCAAGGTTGATTGGGACCAGCGCGTGTCACTCCCGGCCACTTCCTCATCACCATAACTCTGGGCTGAATAACAAGAGGCCGAGAATCTGCTAACGCAGGCCCCGGCAGAGTGCCCCATCACTCTCTTTTATTCGTACTGGAGATTTATGCTGCCTATCTCCCTTCCCTTTGTCCACCAGCCGGGCCCTATAAGTCACGTCCCTGGGCTGACAGGTCACGTGTCCCATGCCGCTGCCCTGTCACAGTGACTGATGCCAGGGGGTGATTAAAAGAGAGGAGGGGTGAGAGGTCAGCAGCAGGCAGCATGATGTGAGCGGGGGGATGTAATTATCACTCCTGTGACATACTGCTGGGGGCTTTCATGGATCGTCACCCGGGCTGGAGGTGGGGAGGGCGGTGTTGGAGCAGGGAGGGGGAGTGGACACAAGGCAAGAGTGGGCAGTAGGGTTATGAGAGGCTGGAGCTTTCTGGTTTTGAGAGAAACTAGAAAGTGTAAAGCCCTGGTTGTTCCCCAAACTGAAAACTTGTGCCCTGCAGAAAGTCAGAAAGGGCATTTGGAAAGCTGCTGGGACGAGAAAGCAGTCCTCTGTTTGGAGAGGCTTTTGGCCACTTAAAAATGTTCTAAGTTCCCTCCACTGCTGCATCTTAACACTGACAACATACCATAGACCAGAGTGCTTTCAGACATTCAAAAATCAGATGCTCTTCTGGGTATGATTTGATGGAGAAACTGGCAGCCTCGGTAACCCAGTGCCCTGTGCTGCCACTGCTTATTTCCTTCCGCAACTCCCCTGTCTGGAGTCTTTTGTGGACAAGATGAGGCTGCCTGAGTAAATAGTCTCCCAGATACACCATGCAGTCTATATCTTTGGATGTCCACTTGGAGCCCCAAGGTAGAGATGGGATCTTCAGCAGAGCAAATAATGAGGAAAAGTAGATGAAGACAGACTGAAAAGTATATATCCCTCTCCTGGAAAAGAGGAGTTTGGATGGAACGGGAGAACAACTATCATAAAGCCATATAAATGAGGCAAATAATTTAGATTCTGACTATGGGAAGATTAAGAATGCTGGCTGGCAGATAGAGGTTGGAGAGGCTAAGATGATGTTGAGAATTGTCTCAGCAGTGAGCATGGTCCCGAGTATAGCTGGATTCCAGCACTGCTGGGTTTTGGGGCAAGAAGTGAGAAGTTCACTGTTTCTTCCCTAGTCTGACAAAAGTAACTCCAGGGTATTAAAATTTTCCATCGATTCTGTTTGTGCCTTCGAAGGTTCCATTCCTTAAACTTGAAATTCTAGTTTGGTCTTGTAACTGGGAACCACTTCATCAAGGTGTTTCCTAGGCTAGGACTTAGATACTCTCAAGCTCCAAGGGTATACATGAGACCACTTCCAGTTCCCATGGTTTCAATGACTCAAACAGTCTTGGTGAGCTACAGAATAGCATGGGTATCTCTCACTATAAGTCAGCCTGAAGTTTAGCATTAGGCTCTTGGACTGTGCCTGGGAAGATGAAGAACATACAGTACTGTGCTGTCATGCCCTCAGAATTGAGAGACACAGGAATACCCCTGTAAAGTAGGAAAGTGTGGTTCATCTAGGTCAATAGCCATCTTCTAATAGGAGCTGTCATCTGTGAGTGACAATGAGATTCATGAGACAGGCATATGTGCCCCATCACTAAGGTCTTCCCCTAAACTTTTGTAGTTGGATGATGGTGATGTGGACAGCTGTAACTGGTGCTGTTTTGAGCCTTTGACTAGTACAGGGAATGACATCTCTTCATACTCAGAGGTGAATATGTACATCAGCACTGCTCTAGTTGTCTCTCAGAGGCAGAGCTGGAACTTCTTGGTGAAATTCCACTGGCCAGAAATAATCTATATTTAGAGGAAAAATATCACTGAGTAAGCTAGGGTAAATATTATTCATACAGTCTGAATTAAAAGATAAGTGTATTCTAAACACTGTCATTCTCACCAACTCTGGACAGAATTACTGTCACACCTCATTGAAGCTCAGAACTTAATTTATCATTAAATTACTTAAACATAGAAAGAAACTCATCAATATTTGCAGTAGGTCATCTTCAGACTCCAAATTACCAGGTAACTTTGCCTTTCATGCAGAGAAATGAACATTTCCTGCATTCCTTCTGACACATTTCTTCAGATTCTTAGCAGTATTATGGTACATGTATAGTGTTTCTTCTCTTCTCTGCTTTGTTTCATCATAGCCATGCTGGGAGGCATGGACAGTACTTAGTTAATGCCTCATGTTATTATCATCCATGTGCTAGTGTGGCTCCACTGAATTTCAGACAGGTGTTTATTTCTGGAAGGGACTATGGTTATGGGTAGTCTCTGTCACATTAGCAGAGTGTTGTCAACGTATTTGCAGATTGAGAGTAAATACAGAAGGAAGGAATGCTAAAAATTAATCTAATCCAGCCAAAATATACTTACATGATTCCTTCCAAATGCTTCCCTAACTTGATCTTTAAGAAAAATTATGTCAATTTTCTAAACAAGTTGTTTCTAGACTTTATTACATATACAATGAACAAGTTCTTTGAGCTTTCTAAATTTCCCTTGATGCAGTTTAAGGCTACAGTTTCTCCTACTTTCCAAAGACCCTGCCTCTTAAAAGCAACCTGCTATGAATTTGAAGATTGCCATCATGTCTCCTCCAGTCTTCTTTTCCTCTAGACTAAACAAACCTGGTTACAGCCTTTTTCCTGCAGGCCAGGCTTTCTAGATCTCTGATCATTCTTTCTTAACTTCTCTGTGGCCTTTTGGCTTGTCTGCTTTTCTTCTTGAACTTCGGTATCTGGTGAGGAACAAGGAAGTCCAACACAGACTTTAATAAAACTAAGGAGAACACAACAATTAGATGAAAATATTATACCTTACTGCAAATCAGCTCAGAAGATAATGCAAATGAGAAGGATAGGAAGTGGGAACTGAAAAGGATGAACCTAACCAATACAGTGTCCACCAAGCCATCTCCTGTTTGTTGATGCTGGAACAGTTGCCTTTTTTAGTGTGGCTTAAAGAAATCTTGTCACTTAAAGTACTAGGGACTGAAACTGAATGGACTTGGGAAATGAGAGACCAAGAGTGACAGAGTAGAAAGTTACTTGGGTTAAAAAAAACTGTGTGAATACATCCAAGTTCTTTTGCAATTCTTAACTCTAATAAAAAGTGGGATTCCTTCTGTTCCTTTTCTAAAAGAGTTCTAGGGAGATTGGCAGGAAATATTTGATAAACTGAAAATTTTAAATCAAGGAGGAGTTTCAGATGTGAAATCTGAGTATTTGTGTTGGAAACCTGGATTGTAGGGCTGATCTAGGTTATTACAGCATATGGACTGGAAAGACCTCTTCCACACCAAACAAGTCAGTTGTAATCTTGCACACCAAGTGCAAAATCCCTCGTTTTTTTTTTTGAGTATTCAAACCCAGATTTATTCCTCAAAAACATTTGGTGAATTCCAAACAGCGAATACACTTGAGAGAATTCAACTGGAACAAACAAGCCGTCAGTAGAGAAATGGACTAAATTTAGCAAATATAATATTTGCTGGATATTGCTCACTTAGCTTTACAGGGGACTGGAAAGCACATGCCAGAACAGCTGTTCCTAGTCTTTGCACAAAAGATGTTTCCTTGAAGAAGACATTGGGAGTCTCTTATTCTGGAACAGAAAAGACAAGTGAAAAGGAAAATTTACTGACAATGAGCTCTGGCAATAGTGATGGGAGACAAAAGGATATGGTGGTTAACAGAGGGACTGGATGATGATAGGCAGAGAGAATGAGAGCCACAGATAGGAGTGGGAGACACCAGAGGGGTGGGAAGTATGGGGGAGGAGGTGAGGAAGTGAGCCAGGAGAAGACAGCGTGACTGTGTCTGATCTACACTGACGAGTACCAATGTTAACTGTCACCTCTCATCTCCAAACTAAATCACGCCTGGAATTGGAGGCAGCAAGGAGCTGATAGAGTCAGCCTCAGAGAGCCGACAAGTCAATCAGAGCGGAGATGCGTGGAGAGACACCAGCTTTGTAGGGCTCGGTGCCTTCATTCATCGCAGGATTTACACCTGTCAGGCTCCCGCGGGGGGAGTGCACTGGGACTCACTTTGGCGCCACTTAAAATGGGACAACAGACACATTACTGCAATCACCCGCTTTCCTGTCCTCTGGAGGGTGTGTTTTATACTACAGGGAGCTCAGCTGCCTTTGTGAGTTGAATTTGTAGCTGAACACACCTCTTGCTATGTAGGGAAGGACTGCCTGCATTTCAGCACCTGGAGGGCTATTCCTGATGCAAACCTGCAATGCCCCTAACCAAAGAGGGAAGGAGGGCTTTGCAGGGCAGGGGGAGATGGTGGGGTAACTGTTGCCTAACCAAAATGCTTCAGGAGCTATGTAAGCTGTGCAAACCTATCTCATTACCTGAGTCTGACATGATATCTATTAGAAGAGGTCAACAGAAGCCAGAACAAGAGATCAGCCTTCCTGTCTTCTTCCCAGCTCTTCTCAAATACCTGCAGTGCTCCATAAAGACTCTGCTCTCCTTTCAAAAGAGTGCCCAGATCAGAACTCTTCCCTGCTGGCTAAATCCTGGGTACCAAAGCTTGTGATACAGGCTTTGAGCTGCCTGATCTCTTAATCCAGCTGTGTGTATTCATTTGAAACTGAAAGCAGCTCCTTTTTGTCGTCTGCTTCTCAGCATTAACTTCTCTTTGATGTAATTCTTGCTTCCGATGCTCTCTCCCTTCATGGGGAAGATTAGTGTGAAATTGGCCTGCTTCTCCAGAGACTGCAGTGTTAAGCCTTCAACACTTGGTCCTTATTGGAAATCCTTAACCCACATCGAGAAGAGGGGGAGGGAAGGAAAGTGCAAGAGCTCCAGATTTGACTCTGCCAGAGCTCTGTTGCCTCCTTTCCCTTCAATGTTTTGGGCGTGGGGAGAATGGATATTGAAGGAGGTAGGGATGTTCTCTGAGTGATCCATGTATTTTTAAAGCAGGGACTAAGATGCCAACCTAGCCGCTAGGCATATATCCTCTTAGGCTGAGAAGTGAGGATTGCAATGCAGCGGTAATCAGAGGGAACTGTGAGCGTGCAAACTGGGAGCCCGGGTTGGTCAAAGTGACACATATTGGGAGTAAAGCCACAAAACTTATTGTTGCTAACCTGCTTTGAGAATGTACACCTGGAGATGGATTTCCTATGCCCATGTGGTGGGGATGGAGTGCAGGAGAGCGAATTTCTCTCTTCTTGGACACATGTGGCTGCAGGCTTGCCTTATACTTTATCTGGAGTTTTTCCTCATGAGGAGACTGGTGGGCTCAGCAGGGAGAGACTTCAGTGAGCTCCAGTACTGTGTTTCCTGAGTATCTATGCCTTAGACAAGTTGCTTGTTGAGGGTCTCCCTTCCCCACAGTGAAAAAACAATATTCCTTGCTCTCCCTTTCACCCTGTGACTTGCTCTTGCTTCCCCCAATATGTCTGCTCTCTGCTTGTCTTCCATCATCCCACCATTACATGAATTTTTACTTTACTCCACCAACTGCTTCCATCAGCCCTTGGACCTGTGCCTGCTCCTTCTTCTTCCATCAGTCTCTTCTGCACCCACTGTTCTTCCTGGTGGCTCTTCCCTACTCCCCACACTCTCAGGTCCTCACATTTGCTGCATTCCAGCTCCACCATCCCCTTCTACTTGGTTCTGCTCCATTGCCCTCCCCACAAACACATGGTGCCATTATCTAAGGAAGGGCCTTGAGCACCCCCCTTGTTTTAGCCTTGTGCTTGCTCTTGCTTGGTCACCCCCCTCCCCTACCCAGGTCTGCAAATCACTCCTTCCCATGTCAGCCAGCAAATTGGTTTATCCTCCCCCCATCCCAGCTTTCATTACCTTGCCGAAATGAAGCGATATCTCCTCGGCGGAGGCTTCCCGTCGCTGCAGCCAGTACCCAAATCATGAGAGCTGGCATAATAAATGAAGACAAAGTGCTGGCGGCCTGGGCCATCTCTCCCACTGCGCCACTAGCCGCTGCCAGCTTCATTATTCGCTTAAGTTGCCGGAGAAAATTACTTAACCCTGACCCGTGTATTAGGGCCCTGTATTAATGCTGCGACAGGCGTCTCTTACAGCAAAGAACAATTTATTAGAGCCGAAACAGGCTGCTTTTCTCTGTCATTTTTCCAATCTGAGCTTTGAACACACATCATTAAACTTGTCTGACTCTCTCCCCTTCTCCATCATTCCTTTTTTATTTTTTTAAACAGAAAGTGCTGTAGAGAATAGAGATTGTTCTGAACTCACTGAATGCCTCAGACTTTGCCCCCTCCTTTCTCCTGTTATGCTCCTTCCTCCAAACACAGTCCATGTCTCCACCTCTCTGTCTAATTCATCCTTCTCTCTTTGTAGTCACTTTTCTGTTTTTCAAACTCTTCTTCCTGAAATTCTCTTATATTCTCTGCTTGCTTAACTGTTCCTCTTTGTATGGGTGTCATGCTCTCTTCCACTCCATAACTTTGGCTAATCTCACTTCTTTCTCTGGGCCAAACTGGAAGAAATATGCTAGAAAGCGCATGTTCCCAATGTCACAATAGGGTCTGTACTACCTTGCCCTGCTCTAGGATTTCCTGGGACAGCAGAGATCATCAGAGCATGGAGTTGCCCTATGAACTCATTTTCAGTATGAAAATGTATACCACTCTCATCGCCTTCTCTCCAAGGGCTCCACCTAATCACTGCTGGGGCCTCTACATCACCCAGCAGTCCCCGAACAGTGTGAGAACCAGGAAGGGTTTCAGAAGACTGCCTGTGTGTATGGGAGGGAGCTTTCTTCTTACTTGCTGAAATATTTCCAAATACATTGGTGGCATTCAGTTATGCTCTCTTCTTTAAAGCTGGCTCTAGGCGTTAAATTGACAGTGCACAGCCTTCAACCGGGATGGAGTTAGCTGGAGGCTAACCATGCAATCTTTCCCCTTCTCTATTTTCTGATGGGCTACAGAGAGAGAGAGAGACAGACAGAAAGAGAGGCAGGATGAGAAGCAGCCATACAAGCTCTTCCTCAAACCTCATTGTTGAAGCCTTGCAAAGCTGGCGGCAGAATACTGTCTAAGGAAGAAAATAATTAATAGCAGAGGGTTTTTCAAATACCTGATCATTTTTTCTTTAAGAAGCAAGGCCTAGACTTCCTCACTTGAAGGAAACCTAGACAATGTGAGTGCAGAATGATAGTTCAGACTGGGTATCCAAAGCTTGAGGCTACCAATTTATAGCAGTCTCAGTGGAGTCTCAGCTGTTTAAGGCTTGGTGAGAGGGCATTTGTGTTCAACTGCCAGTACTGAGTGCTTAGCCCCTGAGTCAGACTGCCTATTGTGCTGTTGTAGTTCATCTCCAGAACCCCTCTGGCCAGAGGTCAGATTAGCTGAGGGGCTGGCATGAAGCCTGTGTTGGCCTTGTTATCAATTTTATCTGTCCAGAGCTACCTATTAATAAAGAGGAAGATTCTATATGAATTAGTTTTCTGGTGATACTAGGAATTTTAGGCTAAGCCTTCAGCATCGTTAGAAGAAGACAACATGAGTAACCCAGAATTTCAACACACAAGCTATTTATGACAAACATTCTTCTCCATTTCCATTTTACTGGTGATTTGCACAGGAAAACAGCAAGAAATGGACACTTCATTTAAAAAGGCTAAATATACAGACTTTCATAAATCATTCTAGCTTCGAAGATTTGTAACTCTTGTTCTGGACTTACTCTTAACTGTCAATGATTTGCTCATTGCCAACAATTTTCTCATGGGAATAAGTGAATGAAGAGAACTTGCTAAGTATTGAATGGATCTTGGTGACCACCATGCCCTCCAGCTAGCTTTCCAAGAGACCATATATTCCTGGACATGTCCTCTATTTGTCAGCAATGAAACTTGATGCTAAATGGGAGGCCTTGCCTTGTGTGGAGGGTCTGCTTCTCTTTGCTTCTGTCTGGATCTCCCTGAGGAGCTGGAGATTACTAGAACTCAACACATGGTCACGCATAGATGGGATTAAGCTAAGAAGGGATAGAAGATATGCCTGGTTTGGGAGTTGGGAGAGATTATTTGTTCTACTCTATGCAGAACTTTATACACTGTGACAGTGAGCACTTTTGTCTGTCTTCATGGTCTCCTGTATGATCTAGATGAGAAATATTTCTGTTTTTACATTAATTTATTGTGAGTGTTATGCTGGATTGAGTTTCCTGCAGCCTATAGAGTGGGACAATCTGCCTCTCCTCTCGAACCTAGAGGAACGGCTTTTGTCAAATGAAGAGGAGAGTTCAGACCCCATTGTTTTTTTCAATCTGCAGCTGCTTAGTCGACACTTTGACTTCTCTGCTGCAGTTTTTGTCTCCAATATGGACCTTGCCAAAGACCCCTTTGTATCTCAAACCCAGATTTTTGACAGTCTCAAGTACATTACTGGCAATAGACTAACAACCAAAAAAACCATAACAACTAAAGCATTAACTAATATTAACTATGGGAGTAATAAGTTATATTACTCTAATTTAGTAGAAACATTATTATCTTCCTGTCCACTCAAAATTTGTCTGGGATGCCAAAGTTTTATATTGAAAAAGGAATGAAAATAAAGTGATGGGGTTTTTTCACAGAATTGTTCACATGCAAGACAGGAGTTCAACCTTTTATCCTAGTCCTAACCCCTAGTGTTTATGTGGGCTGGATGAATTTTCAAGGCTGCTTACCCTCACAAAGAGGGAGAAAGTTATTTCTAGCAATGTCAGGAATCAAGGGGATGCTGTAGCTATTTGTCAGGAGAGTGATTGTGAGCTGAAGGACAGCAAATTCATGAAGACATAAACATGGTACATGAGATGGCTTGGGGGCTGGTGGGCTGCATCACAGCCGTGATACCTCTAAAATAGAGGAAATATCTCAGGAGACACACACAGACACAGTGGTAGAAAAGCTGGATCACAGTACAGTCTCGGGTAGTTTTCCTCCGCTTGTACATAATTTCTGTGAGTGAATCAGTCAGAGGTCCTAGTTTTTAGCCACCTGTTGAGGGATCAGCTAATGACAGACACTGTGAATAGCTGTGCATGACCTCCTCATGTAGCTGGGAGGGAGGAAGCCAACACTTGTGCATCTTCTTCTTTGGCCATCAGGGAAAGGCATTTAAGACGAGCTGTCAGCTGTGCCTTGAGGAGCTGAACAGCTCCAGTGGGCTTTTGTTTAGAGTGTGGAGGCTCTGCCACCACATAAAGCATCTCTTCAGCCACTAAAACTGCTGATCTGTGGAAGTTCTTCATTGCTTTTTCCTCAGATGTGAGTAGGGGATCACTAGGGCTGACATGGAGAAGAGGGGTGGAGGAGATGGCAGTGAGAGTGAGAGGGGATGGTTGGTTGGTGCAGCTGCCCTTCTGCTGGGAGTCCCTCCCGAATTCCCTGCCACTCTCCTGCTTAGCCTGATAGCTCCTCCAAGTTCTCTAATCACCTTCTTGCTGTAATGAGCCTCTCATCTCACTGATGGAAATCAGGGTATTTGGTTATGAAAGGGACACTGTTAATAACACGATCTCTCTCTTCCCCCTCCATCCCCCACTCCCCCCATCAACCCCCCTTCCAGTTCTCCACACAATTCTCTCAATTAACGATAGGCAGAAATTAATTTTTCCCCTGGACTGAAACAATTGCTTGGCGGAGGATTGCCAGCTCAGCTCCAGATAGGGACCTTTCCCAGCAGAGCCCGGAGAAAGGAGGAGAGACCGAGGCGATAAGCGGGGCCCTATCAGCAGCCACAGGACGCAGTAATACAAATGTTATCCTTAGAAATGTATTTAAAGAGGATATGTTTATAATTCGAAGGGGATTGTCAGGAGTGCTCCCCTCCCCCTTCCCACAGAGCCACGCTGCTGTGTTCTTCCTTACCATGAAGTGCTCTCAACCCTCCGAAAGGTTTGGCAATGTTAGCACCCCAGGCTCCCCCAGCCACAGTATGAGATAGGGGGAGGGGGTGCCTGGGTGCAGCGCTGGGAATGGCTGTGGAAGGCCACGGCACCCAGCAGGCAAAAGCTAGGAAAGACAGCCAGCAGAATCTTCTCCAGGGGCAGGGGCTTGCCGCAGTTCTATTTGGGTCGTGAGCAACAAGACACAAGGAGCCGACAAATACGCTGTGCTGAAAGAAAGCAGTGGTAGAGGACTGAACAACTACATGGAGATAAGGGAGGGGAGCCCTAGCTGCAGGCTGGTCTGGAGGGCAGGGAGAGGTTAAGTGCAGCTAGGGCAGGGATCTAGTTGCTCTTGCACATGACTCAGAAAGCTGTCCTCTTGGTTGCTTTCTAAAGGTACGCATTGATGGATCCCATATATAAAATAACTTTAGTTTAAAAATAAGCCATCTGGCCCAGCCCAACCTAAAGATGCCAGCCAACAAGTGTGCTCCTGGCTGAAATACCTAACCCATTTCACACACCCATTGAGCAGAGCACCCTCACCTTATCCTCAAATAAGGAACGACAATGCACTCAATAAAGCCTTCTGGCAATCCCTGCCTGCCCACTTCATGCAGACTTGTGACATGCCCCGCAGCCTTGTATAAGACCTTCTGCTCTTTGTACCAATTGATCTCACTGCAACAAACAGGCAGATAACCACAAGATGCAAGGACAACAGGAGAGGAACAAGAGAATCTGTAGAGCACTTTCAGGAAGCAAAACCTGCAATCATTATAACTGCAAAAGACGTAATTCCAGCCTCCTTGAGGCTTTACCTGTCCTTGTGGGTGATCCCTACATTTGGCTGTGCCGGGTTGCTTTGAGGCCTGTAGATTTTGAAGCACTGCTTGTTCTTGCTGAGGGCAAGCTAGCACTCAGTTCCTGCCCAACCACATTAACATCCACAATAACCCAGCCCTCACCAGCATCACTTGTACCACTGCCTGCTTTCTGCTGCCATGGCAAATGTACTTCTTTTCTGGACATCGAAGCATCCTGAGGGGATTTAGTCAAGTCCCTGCAGCTGGCTGGTACACTGCTAAGTGCCCCCTGAGTGTCTCTGAGGCTACTGTTTCTATACCAGCAATGGCAGGTAGGCACCCCAGTAAGAACCCAGATCATTCCAGTGCTACAGAAGTCCTTGATCAACTGGCAAATAAAGTAAAATTATAAAATAAAACATGATAGATAAGAGATGAGTAGCTTCATGACCAGGCTTTCTGTTGCAAGATTAAGGGGAATCCTGCAATTTATGTAGCGGTTCTTTAGTTCCTGCCTTGCTTGCCCTCTATTTCTCTTTTTATTTAGTTCTTGCTTTCAAGTTACAGCATTAACGTCCTTCTTGCTGTCCTTTCCATGGAAGAATCCAAGTAAAGCTCATTATCTTTTATTAATTTCTTTCCAGAGGAATTCTGCATCTGTGACATGTTGTCTCTCGCCTGTCACAGTAATAATCACATTTGTTTTATGTTGCCTCACACCTATATTTAGTGTACTCTTCACAGCAATCAGGAGTTTGACTTGGCCAAATCAACAGGAGTGGCACCTTGTCACAAGTCCCAACACTATATCCTGCACATGGTAATTGCTCAGCCAACTGCTAGCAGTGGTGGAGTCCCCATGAACCCTCATTGAGGCAGGATCTGCATCGCTATTCAGCGCTCAGCACACAATACTGGAAGGAGGGTTCATATGCACCAGGTTCCACAAACTTTCTGGCTCCCCTCACTTCAGCTCACTCTGTCTCCACCATGCAGATTTTGTCCAACAACTGCCACATGTGAAGGCAGGTAACAGTCCCAGAAGGTCCAGAGCATGTAGTGGGGCAGAAAGGGCGGAGGAGGATTTGGCAGACCCTGCTGGTCAGTACAGGGGAGCAGTGTTAGATCAGAGAAGATCTGATTCTGTGAGTCTAAATAAAAGATACTTGTTTTAAAATACAAAATCTATTTGTTGGTATACAGTGTGAAAACCTCTTTCTTTTGCTGGGTGCAAGTGAAGTCTTTTGGCCTCATATAGAGATGCTGTGGGAAAACAATAAAACCTAAAATCTAGATGACATTTAATGGGACTAGGCTGACTCACTGCAAGATTAAAATACAACTTTTACAGACAAGCCAGCCCCACTTTCTGTATTACTTCACGTTCACAGGTAGAAAGTTGTTTTAGACATCCCTGTGTAGTGTATTAGGGACACTGGAAATTAAGTACCGGTCTGTCACAGGACATTGAAATACAGGTCATCCCTAATCATTGGGACTATCAGGAATCCTTAAAGTCCACATGAAATGGATACCAAAGATGCTGGCAGCAAATTACTCAGAGGAACATAAATGTAGGCCTAAGTTTCATTGCACCCTCAAAGACACTTGGGAACCAGAGCATATTAGGGAAACACCACCTGATGCGTGTAGAACAGTAACCAGAAATAAACTGACCCTGTCTGTCCCACAACTTCTGGCAAGATTCCTGATGTTGGGCCAAAAGCAAGAGCTTTGACTGTGGAGAAGAAGTATTTATTGCCATGATCTGTAAAAGAATGCAGACTGGATATTTGCCCTGCACATGACACCAAAGAAGTGAAAATGCCAAATTTCTTCTTTTTTTTCTACTGTCTTCACTCCCGCCCTGACTCCCTCAGCAGCTTGGTTTTTCCACCCATTCCCAGTGCTGCCAAACAACAGCCTCAGATGAGCACAGAGTGATATTGATGGTATTGGGGTAACCTCTGTCACAGGAGCATGTGGTGACTCATTCTTCTAGGCCCGTGGGAATCACTAATTCAAACTATTACTGGCTTTTTTGGCAACACCCATGGAATGACATGGGAATGTGAAGCTAGGAAGGGACACACTCTGTAAGGGAAGGACACAGAGCTGTCTCTGCAATCGACAGATTTGCTTGAGGTTCTGCATTGAAGTTCCTGGGTTCTCTGCATGTCATTTGTTCCCTTCCTTCAGCATCTCTCACTGTTACAATTGATAATCCTCAGTGAGGTTGTGGAGCCACCTGTCCTGATGACAGTGGCATTCTTCCCTTTTTTCATCATATTTGGTAGTATTAAAATATTCTTAATTGGTAGTGGCATACCCAGTTACTCAAAAAGGGCTATCATGAGATCCACCAGTAAAGCTACTGCTAGATCAATTGCACGGCCTTTACTAGCAGGGGTTCCTGTGAACCCAGTGGTACAAGACACCAGGAAAAGAAGCTGAGCTCTAAGTGTGTTTGAATTGTCCTCCCTAGCTATGTTCTTGGGGCTGGTATTCACTGATTGCTGCCTCACAGACATAGCCAGAGCCTCCATGATAGCCTCCTCTTCCTCCCTGCCATTTTCACCCAGCTTTTGTCATTGGGCGGTCCATGCTGAGCCAGCCTGGCTTTGGTCACCTCTCACAAATGTCCATGTTGGTGGGCTGGCATCTCCAGCTGGGACCAATCGAAGGCAGACAGTACCAGCTCCCAGAGGGAGGTTCCTAGAAGGGTCTTGAGACATGTAGAGCTTCCCAGATGCCATTTCTGTCACTTTCAGGTGCTGTTTAAGCTTGGACTTGGGAACCTAGGCTTTGAAGGCATCTGAGGGAGTGTTCTTCCAAGACGCATAGACACAGCCAGCTAGTCACACCAAGACGCTGGCCAGTGTTTGGCAAAGATGCACAGAGAAGGTCTCTCCCTCTGGCCAATATACACCTATTTCTGGTAAGAATTGGATCTCTGAGAGAGGGTACATCCCACCACCCCCACACAGCTGGACCAAACTGACAGCCCAAGATTTTCCAGTGGGCAACTCGCAACTTGACAGCCAAAGTCTTCAGAAACTCCTTCCGGGTGGTGCAGGAGGGAAGCATGGCAGTACAGGCTTGTCCACTGCGCACTTCTCTCTCCCTCTCTCCCTCCCTTTCAGCCCTGTCCTTTCTCAATACCCAGGAAAGATTAACTCCTCTTCGCACACCAGAGAAAGTTATTATCATTAATGAAGAATTAAAAGAGAGTGATTAATAAAGGGCCCTTATCTGGCCATGAGGAGGAGGCTGGACAATGGAAGGAAGATGGAAAAAATGAAAAACAATAAATATGAAGCGTAAAAGGAGGCGAGCACTGCTCCCACTTGTTAGATCGCAGCTGCATCTCCTGAGGGGGGAAGGCTCCAAATTGCTAATTACTGCCTCTGAAAAGACCTCGCTCTGATATGTTTTCTGCTGAAAGGTTCCCATTAATGAAGCAGCGATGATGCCGTTTCCCTTTGACTTGCCTTCAATTCCCTCCCTGAGCTTCCTCCCAAGCCGGGAACAATGAGGCCCTGGGAGCTGGCGGCTCCCACAGGCCTCTCGGAGACTAGGCCGGGGGCAGCCGAGTGAGGGGAGCCGAGCCGGCTGTGAAATATGGAGGGGGGAGATAAGGCAAAGACAGAGGAAAGAGGCTCACTCCCAGGAGCCCAGGGAAAATTTGCAGTTATTATGAAGGAGATGAGACAGATTAAAAGCCCTTGTGTTCTGTGCTGCCCTTTTATTTAGTGGCTTCATCTCTGAGATGAAAGAAGTTGGAAATGACTTTCTCTGCATTTTGCTGCAAGAAGCTTCACGGCACATTTTTTGACTTTATTCCTCCCTTTGTCTCTTGTCCCCTTTCTGTCTCTCTTTTTCCTTTTAACCCCTGGAAGGTTTCGCTGAGAAGTGCCATGGGACTAGGCAGAGCATTTGCTAGGGTAGAGCAATGACCCTGCTGCTCTTCCCTTCCTACTGGGCTGTATGGCTCCTGCTGCCCACTGGGGAGGGAGCTCGGCCAAGGCGCGGCTGCGACAAGTGGAGAGCATCCAGCCAAGCTTCCTCTCCTGCTTGCCTCAGAAACATCCCGCACCACTAACACACCCTCTTCTGCCTCCAGGCCCAGCAATAGTACAGCACAGGTGACCACAGCCTCTGGGCGTGAAAAAATGCCCATCCTTACAAAGCCCAGTGACGGGATAACAATCCATCTGGGATAAGAGTGCTGAATGTTTTGCATCCCTGGAGCATTTAATGAGCAAAACTAATGTTGAGAAGGTGGGCCAGTTCCCATTCAGGCAACCTACAAAGTACACAGACAGTAAGCAATTTGCCAGGGATGTGGGACGAAGTTGAATGCAGGCAAAGATTCAAAATTTACTGTTGCTGGCCCATGTCAGCGTGAACCTTGTAAGACTGCACAGAAAACTGCTACCATAAACTGCTCAAAACCACATTATCCTAACTGCCTCATTATATTCCTTGAACTCCTATTCTAAATTTTCTGATTTTTCCCCATGCACATCAGTGCTCCTTTGTGACGCCCTTTTAGTTCCTGGGACTCTTGCAATTGCAAGAGCACTTTCATGCTGTCTCTTCTTTTGCCTTATCTCTTTCACAGAAAATCAACCCTCCATGCCAGGATGTTGTCTTTACTGAGGCCAAATGCTGACAACGTCTGCTGAAATTTGGGTTTGAGTGTTGAATATGGAAAAAAATAATGGACAGGTGAAATACAATTTATACCAGTTGCAAAACATTTTGTTGACCTACAGAAACAGCAGAGAACAAGCTAGGAAATGAGGGGAAAATAAGAGAAATTAGAGTGGGCATCTGCTACCATCTCCCCAGGACATCTGAACACAGGATTTCTTGTACAGAATTGTTTTTCTGGTTTGTTATCCTGCCTGGAACAGCAGCCAGTATCGAGTGCTTGAAATGAAGGGGTAAGAAGCTCTGAAGTGGATGTTTACAGAATAACCTTCCCATCAGGGGAGTTTTTCTCTAACCCAGACATTTTGTAGCTGTTTTATATCCTGAAGCATGAAAAAGGATTGCAGCAGTGAAACAGGATTAGATTTTAGGAGGGATTTGCTCTCAGATCTGAGAGTAAAAAGAAAACCCCCTGTACTGGAAATAGGAAACTGGCAGGGAAAACAAAATGCTGCCAGCAAGTAAGGTGAGCTACTGCCTCAGAAAGAGTTAAAAAGACAAAAGGGCAGAATTTTGCAGGCAAATTGGTGCGCATAAAGTAACGTTAATCAAGTCAGCTATTGGAAATGGAATAAAAAATATCTGCTTAATGACTGCTTTTCTTCTTTTAACATTTCTTTTCCAGGGAAATAATAGAGAACTAAAAGGAAATGAAAATGTTAACATGACAGCTCAGACTGACATAAAGGACTGGTTAGATAAACAGCATGTAGAAAGTTCAGCAAAGCTAAACGAAGCTTGTCCTATTGGGGTGTAAGAATCAATGGCAAACTCAAGGATTCAGTTATTTTTGAAGTATCCTGACAAACTAGGGAGGGTGCCAGAGGACTGAGGAAAAGCAACACAGTGCCAGTCTTTTGCGGGTGGGAGCAGGGAGGAGGCAACGATCTTGGCAAATATCACCCTTTCAGGGTAACTTCTGTTCCTGGGAACGTGATGGAATAAACACAAATGGGTGTCAAAAAAGTAAAAATACAAAGGATAAGAGATCTATGAAGAATAAGCAGCAGCATACCTTTACAGAGAATAAATCACGTTGAAATAAATCTGATTACTTTCTCTTGTTTAAATTTACAAAATTAGTGAAGAGAGTACCTCAAACATAATATATATATATGGACTCTGGCAAAACTTTTAATATGCTGCATTGTAAAATATTACTTGAAAAACGAACCAGTATTGTTTCGAATGTGAGTGCAGCCACCTTGGTTAAAAACAAACCCAAACACCCTTCTGAAAAAAAAAAAAAAGCCCAAAAAACCAAACCAAACCAACCAGCAAAAANCTTCTGAAAAAAAAAAAAGCCCAAAAAACCAAACCAAACCAAACCGAAACAAAAAACCACCCCCCCGCCCCCACCCAAAACCAAACAAGAAAACCAAACCAAACCAAACCCTACCAAACCAAACCAAACCAAACCAAAACCAAAAAACAAAAAAACCAACCAAAAACCCCGAACAAAAAAAAAAAAAAAACAGCAAGAACCCTCGAAAAACCAAAACCAACCGAAAACACAACAAACAAAAAACGATGAAAAAACCCCATTCAACCCCCCCCCGAAGAAACATCATGAAAGTTGAGAAATAAAATGGAACGTTAAGTAAACTGGATGGTGGCAGATTCACACCTAGGTTTATTTTGATGGCTGCTGGTGATGTGTAAAATGGGATGTTACGAAAAGAGATGCAAGCCTTAAGGAGACTTAAGGAGAGGCGAGTAGGGCTGTGAAGTTTAATTTCGAATATACACAATTAGCGTGGCAGCAACGAAATGGAGGAGTTTGGGTACTGACTATTTGTTGTCCACTAAAAATAAAATACAATAACCAAGCAACTAAAGATTTCGTATATGGCAACAGCTGCCCCGTTGTCAAGTAACAGATCTGCAACGGTTCCGCTGGCGGCCAGCGTAAACAGACAGAGAAGCAGACAGCCGTGCCATATACCGCCCTGGAAGGCGGGCCCGGCGCGGGGCGGGCCTGAGCTGGCGCGGCCGGAGNCGCTGACGAGGGGCAGGCGGAGCGGGGCGCTGGCTGGTGAGCGGGGTCGTGGGGAGGCCCGGCGGGAGGCGGCGCGTCCAGGGCGGTCAGGGCAGGTTTTCCCGGTGAAGCTGAGGGGTGTCGGGCAGAAGCAGCGGCGTCTCCCCAGAGAAAGGAGTCGGTGCGGCCGGGTCGCTCAGGACTAAGGGAAGCGGCCTGCGGCATTGGGTAGTTCACCGGAATGGAGGTGCGGGTGTTTCTGAGCCCGGTGGGGAGAGAAATCGCACGCCGGCAAGGCACGGGTAGGAAGAGAGGGGTTGTGAGGTGAGGGATTTGGCCAGGACTTTGCAGTTGGCACATTGACAGCTCTGAGGTGTAGGGGTGGTATTTTTCGGCAGTAGGAGTTGGGACTTGGTCTCATACACCCTGTTCTAAGGAGCACAGGGTCCCGCATGCCTTGTTTTGCTGCTGAAGTGATGTGGCTTGCAAACTACCTGTTTACTCCCAGCTTTGCTGCTTGTCTACTTTTTGGAAGACTCAGTCTGTCAAGCAGGCTAGCCCTTCTCTGTGGCTTACTGATGCTGGGTAGCAAAAACTAATTGCAGGCTTCCATACCCTTTGGGATGTGTAATTGAGCATGCTGCTTCTATACAAAAGATGCAACCTTAAGGCCTTTTCAGACACAGCGTGCTGGACCCAACTGCTGCAGTAGAGAGATCTGTGCCACCATGGCTAGAAGAGGGATTTAATCATTGCAAAAAGAAGAAGTGAGTGCCCAGGAAGTGGCAGTTGTCCTGCATTGGGCCCTCCCAGGCAACTCCAAAGTAAGTGTCTAACTCGGTTAATGTTGCAAAGGCTATAGCATACTACAGTCCAGTGATGTGTTGGTAGCAGTATTTATGTCTGGTGCTGATTGTTTGTTGTCATTTTTAGTAGGCGTTGCCAATGGATGAACTGGTGCATGACTTGGCCTCAGCTTTAGAGCAGACTTCAGAACAAAACAAACTGGATGAGCTATGGGAAGAGATGGCCCTAAGCCCACGGCAGCAGCGGCGTCAGCTTCGCAAGAGACGGGGTCGTAAACGACGCTCAGACTTCACACATCAGGCAGAGCATGCCTGCTGCTACAGCGAGGCCTCAGAGTCAAGCTTGGACGAAGCTGTCAAGGATTGCCGTGAGGTGCTGACAGCTAATTTCAGTGACTCTGATGACATGGCGGTGGTCAAACGACACCCAGCTCTTGGTGCCACCCTGAGGAGCAAACAACACTTGTGGCATGAATCAGACTCCTTTACAGAGAATGCACCCTGTCGACCTCTCAGACGCCGACGGAAAGTCAAACGTGTGACATCAGAGGTGGCTGCCAGTCTCCAGCAAAAGCTCAGGGTGTCAGAGTGGAACTATGAGAGGAGCTGCAGATTCAAGTCAGCCAAGAAACAGCGTCTTTCACGCTGGAAAGAAAACGCCCCTTGGACATCATCCAGTCATGGCCTTTGCGAGTCAGGAGAGAACAGGCCCTTCCTCAGCAAAGGGGGAAGGAAGGAGCGGATGGAGTGCGAAGCTGATGATCAGAAACAGGGCTCAGATGAAAACATGTCGGAATGGTGAGATCCCAGTTTCCTTCCTGTGCTGCCTTGCGTGCAGCTTCTTGTAAATGCTGTGCCTTGCTTTTTGACGTTTTTGAAATTATTCAGTGCTGCTCTCTTTTTGAAGAGGAGAAATATCTCAGCTGCTTCTAAACTGTAGATTTTTTCCAAGTCTTTCCTGTCAGTACTATATGATGACCAGAGCTCTTCATTGCAAAGTTGGCAAGCTGGTGGATTTCTGGCTCCTTATACACAAGGAGTCCTCTGAAATGTCTATGGCCTTACAGCTATAAAGTGGCATGCTTGTGGCATATGGTTTGGAGAGTACACCCACAGTTAGCACTTGTGTTGTGTGATTGGTAGGAGCTGATCTCAGTTTCTTGTTTGCAGCATTTACCATAAGTAGCAGTAGATAACAGATGAGATCGCCCATCATTACTGCTAGCATTACTCACTCTGTGCAGGTACTGTATGAACCTTAGTCTAAGTACCTTGCTTGCAGTTCTACATCTCTGCTCTTGATCTGATCCTGAAAGCCTAGGTACGGGGGCAGTGTGGTGAGACAATGAAGAAGTTGAGGGGAACTTACATTACTTGCAGGATAAGCCTGTTCAAACAGTGGAGTCTGATGTCTTTGTGTCCAGTTTTGGAGAACTTCGGTGAATTTGTGGCAGACTCACATACAAGGGATTAAAATAGAGAGATATTGAAATGTCATGATCTGAATTTGTGTTGCCCGTGGGAATTTTTTCCCCCACCTGTGACTTTTATTCTCTCTGTTGAAGGTTTGGGGTCATAAAACTGCTTCTGTCCAAAGAGGTTTTTCAGGTTAGAAAACAGGCAACTGCTAAGAATCAAATGGAGGAGATTTCTTAATGAATGGCATACAGAAAGCAAATGTGATTGCTTATTTTCTAATTATCATTGTGTAAGAACAGCAGACATTGAGGAGACATTTAAAACAAACAAAAAGTATTCTTTTTCATGAAACATGAGGTTTGGAACTCTGCTGCAGGACATTTTAGAGGTCAAAATTTAAGTATGTTCAAAAGGGAGATGTGGAGCATAGATACATCAGAGGCTGTTAAACGTTACAGTCGAGATGAAAGGTCTGGCTCAGGACGTCCTTAAACTACTTACTACTAAAAGCTAGAGGAATATACAAAGGAGTCTGCATTTGTCATGTTCTTATGTTCTTTTCTCAAGCATTCACTGTAATAGTCACTATCAGACAGAGGACAGTGGATTTGGGAAGTCCAACTGTTTGATACAGTATGCTTGTTCATATGTTGATGTTCATTTAAGTGTTGTGAGTTTAGCTCCTGCAGTTTGTCAGAGTGGACAGGTGACACTTCATTATTATGGCTTTGTGGATAATAGGTGGAAGTGCAAACTTCTCCTTAGTATTTTCTGGGATGCTGTGAAAAGCTTAAGTTCTAGTAAGTCTTCACTGTGCTGGTCTAGGGAACCGCTATTGAATTTTTACTCTGTCAGTTGTGATTTGAAACAGATAACTGTTACAGGGTGGTCACTTTTAAGGGTGGCTGTTGTTGCTAAAAAGTAGGTGTGAAGTGGGGCTTTAAGAGAAATTTGTGGATGGAAACTTTTTGGTACTAGTTGTTAAAGTAGTTTTATCTTTTCAGAGCTGTTTGCTAGTATTCCAGGTAAAGAAATGTGCTAAATAGCTCCTGAATGTTGCATGTCAGTGGTGATGGACTGAGAGGTACCCGTACTAGGTGTGGCAGTGATGGACAGTGTTCCTTGAGTTGCCTTTTTTTCCACCAGTCAGTCTGTTCCATCATGTCAAACTTGAACTTAAACGAGCAGGCTTTCATCCGGGCTTTATTTGTGCCAGTCTTGGAAAGAGTAAATAAAGAGCCATGTCCAGAGTTTTACTTGAGGATCATGCTGGGAGATGGTTTTGTTCTGTCTCAGTTGTCCCTTGCTCTCAAACTAATTATTGTGCAAGTGTATGCATCAAATGACACCATCTGCTGCCAAATCCTTGGAATTCTCTCTGGAAAGCTAGTGCTTGGAATATTTGGCCTCTCCAACACCACATGTGTGATGTGTACTATGACTCACTAGGGAGGGCCACAGTTGGAGGGAGGAATACATGCAACCCTCTTCACTGTGGAGTATCCCTCACGGCCGTGAAGGATCATGCTTTGATTTCTGCTGCTCTAAATATAGTGCTTTGCTGCTAGCAGCAGAGTGAAACTGGCTGTATTTGCCTCACTCCCACTGTGCTCTAGCTGTTTTTTCTGGTACAGTAAGAGAAGTGCTTTGTACAGATGCATGACAAGGGCATATCCTGAGGAAGGGAAAAGAAAATTGGATGCCTAGGAGAGCGAATGGTGTGGTTGTTATCAGGCTGATGGGAAGAAAGGTGACTGATGCTGCTTGTGGGACTTAGAAGCAATCTATGGTGATCTGGTGATTTACAAAACTTGCGTACTGAACTGGTTCCACTACTGTTCACTCCTCTAGGAGTAGGGAATGTCACGAAATGAAATGGGTTTTCAGGCAATCTAAGTTGTATATTCAGCATGTTTGTTTTTTTTTAAACCTTTTACTGCCCTCCACTGACACCTGCTTAGTTTTTTATGCAGGAATGAATTTGTAAATGCCAAAATAGCCAGTATTTTCTCTGCTTTCTAGAAGACTTCTTATCCTAAGTCAGGTCAAAAACCTACTGTATTCAGTTGATAAACTCCCATTCACTGAGAAAGTCTTGGTATGGGTTCTTAATGAGGAGATAGTTTTCTTAATAGTTTGCTTGTGGGACTGTGCCCAGTCTTCTTGGAGGAAGATGAGCTGCAGTATTGTGGTTCAAAGTGTGCATGAAATGAAATCTTTGAAATTGTTTGCCAAACATGGCAAAAGGTGAACACAAATTGAGAGAAGGATGGATGTGCAGGAACACGGTGAGGAAATGATGGTTCTGAATTGGGTAATGACATGACCCAATTCCTGATCTATAAATAATTGTGGAAACAACAGAGGAAAAAAGTGGTTTTAGTTTAAGCAGTCATTTGTATATTTGTACAAAGGTGACAATTAACTGCTAAGACTGTTAAAAATAACATGCCTTTCTATCCCTGCATGTTCTGAGATTCCCTGCTGCCATAATAAAACAGAGGCAAATTATGTATTGAGTGCTGAAGTTCTTTCTCTTGTTGGTCTAAGCTGAGTACTTCCAGAATGGTCTGGGTTTGGTTTGAGGGCAGAGCAAACCATAGTACAAGAGCTGTCTAAAAAATGGCTTTGAATAGTGTGTTTACTTGTGAAAGATACACAATTGGTCTCATCTGTTTTCAAGTACCAAAACTCTTAATGTGACTTTTTCAAAGTGGGGATTCTACTGACCCACCAATACCGTGAGGTTTCACTGGCTTAATGCTGATGTATTTGTTGTGGTTTAACCCAGACAGGCAGCTCAGCTCCACACAGCCACCTGCTTACTCCCCTGCAGTGGGATGAGGGAGGAAAATGGGAGAATAAAAGTGAAAAAACTCTCAGCTTGAGGTAGAGTTGGTTTAGTAGGTAAAGCAAAAGCTGTGTGCAAGCAAAGCAGAACAAGGAATTCACTACCTCCTATCAGCAGGCAGATGTTCAGCCATCTCCAGGAATGCAGAACTCCATCATTTGTAACATTATTTGGGAAGACAAACACCACAATTCCAAATGTCCCTGACTTTGTTCTTCATCCCAACTTTTATTGCTAAGCATGACATTATATGATGTAGGATATCGCTGTGGTCGGTCAGGGTCAGCTGTCCAGTTGTGTACCCTCCCAGCTTCTTGTGCACCCCCAGCCTGCTCACTGACAGGGCAGTGTGAGAAACAGAGACAGCCCTGGCACTGTGTAAGCGCTGCTCAGCAATGACTAAAACATCTGTGTTATCAGCACTGTTCACAAATCCAAAACATAGAACCATAGTGCTACTATGAGAAAAATTTAACTCTATGCCAGCCAATATTCTGGCCTGAGAATGTGACCATTGCTCATCCTGAGTGTGCAGTTAAGTTGCTTTACCCTTTGGAAGGGAGCTGCTTCGTTGACAGCCTGCAGTGGCATTCATGAGTCTGGCTAAGCTGATGAATTGGAGGCTAGTCTCTCCATAAAAAAAAAAAAATTAAATTCCTCTCTCTTGGAAGGCAAGTGACAAAGACAGAGTGCTCAGCTTCCCCTCCTTCTCCAGCCCAGCCTGACCTTCTGCAGCCCCTTGGTGCCTCTTGTTTTCTTATTTTTATAGAAAATCAATATTCCTCCTGACACAAACAATAGCTCAGGCAAAAGAATAAATGGGGGAAACCTGAGATCTCTGTCCATCACCTCTCACTTTAACTCCCCCAAACTATTTAATTATAAGCGTGCTTTGCTCCAGGTGTTTGCGACAGTGAAATTGCTAAATGAGGACCATTTTAACCAAAGATTGGGTGATCAATAACACTCTATAGCAGTAGCTTGTCGGATCAATAGCATTCATTATTTCATGGTTAAGGTAAGTAGCCTCCTTTGCAAGTGGAGGTCATTAATCAGTGCTTACTGGACCTGCAGAAAGGCCTGCATAGGAGTCTAGTTTGTGTTCAGCCCTGCAGTGTAAAAGGGGTGATGAAGAGGGTAAGATCCGTAAAAGTTTGTTCCAGTAAAGCACTGGCAGTGATGCTTATCTATAAGGAACTAAAGAGCTCTCAGTGCAACAGGATGCTTAAAGTACTGTTAATATGATATCGAATGTTGCCAGTGCATTTTCCTTTCTCAGGCACCATTTCTCTGAGGATGCTGAAACCCTTATGAAGTGGTCACTTGGTCCTTGCATCTGCATCTTGTGAGGATTGTTAACCCAAGCTTTCAAAAGGGAAAGCAGGCACACTAAGAGATTAGCCCAGGGTCATAGAGTGAGTTGGTAGGGGAGCTAGGGATGAAACAATTAATTCATGTTTCTCAGTCCTTGGCCTTAATTGCTATGGTGTATATGTGGGAGGGTGAATGGATGGCCAAGCTTTGTAATGGATTAATTTGGAATTTGATATTAATGCTTACATGCTGAAATGTGAGAATGATGTATAGATTGTTCGTCCTTTAAGTATAAATGGCCTTTATACAATGATGAAGATGCAGAGTTTTAGATATCCAGCAGGATGAGTTGACTTAGCTGTACTTTAAGAGTGCATTTTCTAAGAGCAATAATATGCCCACGAAATAGGGTTTTATTCTGTGCCTGCAGTTCTTTGGAGCAACTTTTTGCTCCATTTTGTGATCCCTCATCATTCAGCCTTTTATATCAAGGGGTTTCTAGCTGATACTGGTCTCTAATATCCAATTTCCCTGGAAAAGAGGGATCCAGAGATACTTTCAAACAGCATTCTGTGATTGGAGACTGATTCTAGTGCTGACTTAACACCTGATGTTGGCATCTAAAGTCTGAGTGCTGAGGGAGTAGGCTGTAAATAGTTTCTGCTTGTCCTGGTATCTCAGCTAAATTGGAGGAAGTTTTGCCTGAAGTGTTCAAGGAATGATTTCATGTCAGATGCTTGGAACTGACATGAGCATATACTTCTGCTACAAATATTCATCCAACTTTGCAGTAAATTTATGGCTTTCTACACATCGATTTCTAGCTTTATTATTTTGTTGAAGAATTAAGTCTAACTGCTTCAGCAAATGCAAAGCACGCTATAACACAGTTGCATTCAGCAGCAGCAAGTCATACTGTGCTAAGGTATTTAGCTGGAGAGTTGTAAGTGTCACAGCTGCGCTTCACTCCATATAAAATAAAAGGTGCTGTTGAGGGGATGTGTGTGTATGTGTGACAGTGTAACATTTTTGAGGAAAAAAATGTGAAGTAGAAAACTTCAGAGGGTTTTCAGTAGTTGTTAAGTGACCCAAGGACAGAGTTTTTAACTGCGCTTAATTTCTTGGTGAGTATTCCAGACAATGTCGTAGTTAGGTTATTCAATCTAGTACCCGAGGCAAATGCCATTTTATTATTGACTTCTTGATAACTTAGAACTCAACTACATACAGGATTCTACTTTTTTTCAAGTGATGCAGCACTGATAGG
Source organism: Dasyornis broadbenti (assembly GCA_013397935.1). Lineage (NCBI taxonomy): Eukaryota > Metazoa > Chordata > Aves > Passeriformes > Dasyornithidae > Dasyornis > Dasyornis broadbenti. The sequence goes on along the minus strand of VZRN01005907.1, from coordinate 907,768 downwards.
TTTTAACAGGAAGCAGTTACATTCTGTCCTAGAACCAGTCATGTATCTGAAATGCAGTTTTTGTGAGATATGTAAAGCATTTTGGTCTTGGAGACGCTAGTAAAATGTAGTAGAGTGGGTTTTGTTTTGTGCCTGCTGCAATTGTAACCATGTTTTTTGTAATTTGTTTTTGTTCCAGTGAAACCAGCAGTGTATGCAGCAGCAGCGATACTGGCCTGTTCACCAATGATGAAGGCCGCCAAGGTAACAAGTGTCCTATGATTTTACTCATGTGCTGCTGGGGAGCTTTTCTTACTTTCTTTACAAATGCAGAGAAAGATCTGTGTTTGAAGAGAGACAGAGAGGGAATTGTGTGAGAAAAACCAGTGGCAGGGAGAGGCTAAAAGTTATGAAGTAAGATGAGGGCTAAAAATGTATGATTTTCATAACACTACACTTTTCCTGCTGAAATACTTTGTGTATCTGATCCATAATATTTGCAGCATGAGAAGATATTACTGTGGGAAAGCACAGACATACAAGAGGAGTTTGAGAGCTCTTCATAATGAAAGAGCACAGCTTATGATTTTGTTTCTATAGGTGTTTCAAGTGTTGTCTACATACCATTAGTGCCTGAATCTGTTAGTTGTTTTCTCTATGGGCAGCAAGAGAAAATGGGAAAAAAATTTTCTTAATACTGAGAAGTCACCTAATAGACTGTGCTAAGAAGATGATGGTAGTACATGATAGGTTTTATTTCTTTAAATATGTGTTCCTCCCTTGCTCTTGTGTGCATTAGTTGAACCTGGTATTTTCAATGTCTGTTGTAGAAAATGGTTTCTTAGGAGTTTTGAGTGTGAAGTGCAATCTGGTTTTATTTATCAGCGACAGCACAGTGTCCAGTTGATGGAGGATATGGCAGAAGTAACGGTGAAATAGGTTGTAGTAGGCACATAGGCATTGAGGACTATTATATTTGGAGCATGTGGAATGTGACCTTAGAGACCTGCAATTTTGTGCAGTCTGATTCTGTCACATTTCACAAGCTAAGACTTGGATGAGATCTCTTCTGGGAATATATGAAAGCTAAAGGAAGTAGCACTGGCAGCTCAATAGGAAATACTGCTTCCACTAGCTTGTTACAGGCCCAGCTACCTGTGTCAGGCAACACAATGATAGCAAACATGCTTATGTGTTTTCTGATGATATTTTAGGCTGTGGGACCAATCTATTGTGATCTTAGGTGAGTATAATACTTTTCTTAAGAGTAGGGATTTCAAATACCAGCTTTGACCTTTACTGGAAAATAACTGTTTCCAGACACTAGTTCTTCAAAAGCAACACAAAAGTAGAATCTTTTGCCCTCTCTTTTTACTAATGAATGTTCGGGGGGAGCTGAAATTAGTGAGCACTTGTATGTAAGATAATGAAGCAGAGTGGTGACTGAAGTATTTTACTTCATCACCCGAGACAAGACTGATGGAGACTGGGTAGTGTATATATATACTTATCTACATGCTTGCCCTATATACTTGCCCTGATTTTATACGCTATTTTAGACAGTAATTTTTGGCTGCTACTAGAAGTAGGATGCTCAGTATACAGGAACATGTAGAAATATGACTTAGATAAATTGATAAAATCTAATTACAGCATTCCCAGTCTAGGTACTAGAAGAGGTTTGGCATCCTCATCATCAGGTCTGTCTCTGTTCAAACAGTTTATACTATGATAGCTTTCTGGCCAAGAATGTTTTAGCTTACAGTCATGTTAAAAGGGTTAAAAATACTGATGCACTTTCAAACTAAATAAAAATTACCTCCTTTTCCTTTTTCTTTTTATCAATTTCTAGTCTTAAAGTAAATAAAAAACCAGCTGCTCTCCATATCAGTGAGACAGGGAGAGCACAAATTTTTTTTTGTCACAGATCCATCATCTTAGAAATAGTTTTCCAACACAATTCCAAGCTGAATAATGGGAAATTTAAGCTGGTAGCTTTCTTAAATAATGCAGTTTTTTTTCCCTCCTTCTTTTGAGGTTACATCATGTAATATTTCTGCTGTTGCTAGTTAAATAAATTGTCTTTGCAATGCACATGCTAGCACACTTCTGTGAGCAGAGAATGATCCTAATTCATTATTTGATTGTAAGGTTGGGTTTTTTTGGTTTTATATTTGCTACGCTCATTGGGATCTCTCACAGTGAAAATTTCTGCAGTATTAATACATGATTCTGATCATTAAAGTTTGTCTTGAGAAAATTTGAGGTATGACAAGGCACTTTGCTCATAGATCCAAATGTCTGGGAATAGTTTTGCACAAATTATGATTTCATAGAAGAACTATCCAATATTACTTAGTTTTAATTTACTATGAAGTGGAGATGGGATGTTTATATTTTAAGATATAACTGGTAGGTCAACTTGATACATGACAGAAAGAAAAAACAATGTCAGAGCTTTGAGATAAAGTGTTCTGGCTGTCCTACCTGTTGCTAATTGGAGTTGGTTTTGTGTGTTGCTTCTTCTGTTATGTGCAAGATTGCAGTGTTCTCGCTAGAATGAGTTTTTTTTACTTTCTTGTACTCTTTTTTTCTTTTTTTTTCCTGGCAAGATGTGTGGGCAGGCATAATGGACTTTGGTCAGGAATAATGTAACTCAGTGAGGAAAGGAGAGTAAGTGAGACTTAATGGTAGGCAAATGAGAATTTTCCCTAAGGTAGGTGTGTTAGTTTTTTAAGGCAACATGAAGTACCTCGCAATTACATGGGACTGTTTGTGAGTTGGGCTACTGAAAAGCTACATATGTCAGGTTCTTTCCCCTCCTTCTGCTTGTTTTTCATACTCTGCTCATGTGCTACTGCTCTCAGGGAATTTTTGACCAGACAGATTTACTATGAATAAATAGTGTCTGATGCAGTTCAGTTTTAGACTGCGTTAACTACAGTGACCCAGCTTCATGGAGACTTTGGTCATTACTTCTGTTGCTGCTGCTTTAGTTTTGCAGAGAGTTTGTTGTTCTGACACATTCTAAGAAATTTTGATTGAGAACAACTCACAGCATGGTTAGTACTTACACTCAGAGTGACGGTTTCTCATAGTTGTGTGTTTTCCTCTTAGCTGCTGTCTTAGGAGACCAGGGGTCTTTCTCATCAGTGAGTATGTTTCTTTTGCTTACTCTGTGAGCCTTGTCTTCCCCTCTTGTGAAGTCTCTCCTGTGACAGCCTATAATATGTGCCAACTGATTGGCCTCTACCAGTGTTGCAGTAATTACTTCAGAGAAAGAGCTCTGCATAAGACATCACACAACATTGAACTAAGGTTGATGAGATGCAGTAGCAACAGAGTGCTAAACCTGCCCTAGGCAGGTCTATAAAGAGGCTTTGTTCTATAGGGAAATTCTGTAGACTGTTGAGTTGGATAGTTTAAAGCATTTAGTGAGGCCCTGTAGTTACTGAGGTTCGTTGAAACAGAATACAAATATACGGCTCTTCAAGAAGGAATCCCTAATGAGACTTCAGCTGTTTCTCATTCAGATATGCCTACTTGTAGTATTTTGGGGGACTATTACAGGGCGCATTGATGTTATTTGTGGCTAATTCCATCCTGTTTCTTTAGGAGATGATGAGCAAAGTGATTGGTTTTATGAAGGAGAATGTGTTCCAGGATTCACTGTCCCCAACCTTCTTCCCAAGTGGGGAGCTGATCACCGGTCTGAAATGGAGAGGGTTGATTCAGGCCTGGACAAGCTCTCAGTTTCCACCTTCCTTTTGCCGTCACGGCCAGCTCAGAGAGGTGAGGTCCATAAGAAATGCCATGTGTTTGAGAACAACTGATGGCAAGAGTAGATTTTGTTCGTAGGTGCTGCATTTAAACTAGTATTGGTGATTTGTTTTGTTGGGTTTTTTTGAGATCCTGTTAAGAAAAAGCTGCACTATTGGAGAGTTTAGTGAAATGTTCATACCACCTGCCTGAATTCATAAATATTCCCTTTTTTAAAACTAAGGATTTTATTTGATTTGTGGATAAATTGACATATCTACATCTTTGAGACTGAAAAACAAGAGACGGAGGGATCTGATTTGATTACTGAATTAAGGGGTTTTCCTGGTGGCTTTGTCAGGAAGAATCTTCTGTGTTTATTGCTCAGTTTTTCTGCGTTTGGTTTTCAGGATTTCATGCTCGCCTGAATCGCCTTCCAGGAGCTGCTGCCCGTTGTCTCCGTAAAGGTCGGAGGAGGCTGATTGGCAAGGTATGCCCTTTTGAAAGATGGTAGTTTTGTATTTCCAGTTCTGATCAGTCATGAAGTACTATTCTAAGATACCATGTAAATAGTTTTCTGCAGAAAGTGGTCCTGTGTATTTTTTGTTTCATGTATTGTTTGATTTGTTTAACTCCTTTGACTGTCAGAAGGTGACTGAGTGACTAAGTGGATTTTTAGGCATACTTGGAGTAGCAAAGACAGTTGATCAACACTAAAAGTAGTATGAAAGGAGGCCTGAAGAAGAATGACAGGGAGCATAAATGTCAAGATTTAGACAGAATGTAGGGGAAAATGATGGTGGCGTGAGACTTGTGCATGCTCATCCGAGACTACAAGGGCAGGAGGTGGCTCAAAGGTGAAGGAAGGTGAAATTTTAGATAGGGAAGCAGACTGATGTGAATGGCAGCAAAGGAAGGTGGTTTTAGCAGTTACATTTTTAGAGGGAAGACAGGAGAATAAAAAGGTATATGCAATAAATGCAGACAAAGCTACCCAAAGCCATTGACTAGTTTTATTGTATGTAGGGCAAACAACAAACAAAGTATCAGTCCTATTTCCAATAGAACAAACAATACTTTGCAGGTGTTTGTCTAAAAGGGAGGGATACACCTGACTGGGTCTGTATCATAGAATGTTGAATGAGTGCTGCTGTTTGTTGTAAAAGATAATTCTGAGATGGAAGGTGTTGGCTGTGTTTGGCCTTTTTTTTTATTGTGATGTTCTCTGTGCTTTTGAAAACATTGGCATGAGTTCTGAGCTGACTGGCTGTAGTTTGCTAACAAGGTGTGTTAGTGGGGCCTTGAGTCTAGAGGAGTGTGACAGCTGCCTTCTGTTCAGTCATACTTGAAAGATGCTTGTTTGCCCCTTCTTTCTTCCACTCACCTTGCTTAATTGTAACCGGCATTCAAAATATGAATCCTCAGCTGGCAAGAAACTGACTTTAGGTAGGGTTCCTCAGGCCACCTGCAAGTGACTGGGCCTGGCGGCACACCTCTAATGATCCAAATGAGAAGGATAATATTTACTTGTTTAATTCATCTTCATCACCTTAAAGGGATCTTTGTCATTTGCAGTGGAGGTCACTGCTCCCCCTTCCCCATCTCTCTCGAAACTGTAATCATAAATAATGAGTTTCATTCAGAGCTCCCCGCCAGCAAGCTGCTAATTACCAAAAGTATGGCTTGTAATTTACACAGTAATAAACTGTAAATTTAAACATTATGGCACTTTAAGTTAATAATTTTCCTGCTGTAACAAATATCCCATCTTTCACCTCTGCTGCTACAACTGCCCCCAAACATTGAGTGTGTTTTGCCTAGGTACCTGGCACAAATGAACCTTACCTGTGAAAGACTTTTACCCTCATCTTCAGCCCGTTGGTGCAAAGTATGCTTCTTTCTTGGAGGGAGTTGCTATGCAGATATGAACAGCTGGTGCTTCAGGCTGTGTTTACGTGTATGGCAGCATCGAGCACATAGACAGGGCAGCATCTTGCAGGAAGCAACATTCTCCCAGAGCAAGTAGTTTCTCCTAGAACCTACTTTTTCTTTAGTTGATGGAGGTCCTGCTGCTGAATTGCTGCTTTCAGAAAGGGCAAAAGCGTCATGCTTTTGCTCCTTATTTTATTCTTCATGGTTGGTGAATCCCCACTGTTAATGGAACAGTGTGGTATCCTATCTTTCAGCCTGTTTCTGGCCCAACTGACCCCAGTAACGTGAAAAGATGCACTTCCCAGCCATTTCCCCTGCTCTCATGCATCTTTGTGCTGCATGCTTTGTACTAGTCCAGTCCCTGGTGTGCCCTCTGCAAGCAAATATCATCACTGAAAATAAAAACCAAGCCTCATAAATAAAATTGAATGATTTTCTGCCGTTCTCATTAGTTAAATCATCTCAGCTGAAGTTCTAAAAGGAAGGAGTGAACATGTTTAGCTGAGAGTGGGCTGGTAAGGAAAGGATGTGACCCAGGGGAGTAAGATTTGCTCCTGCTGGCAGCAGCAAATTACTCTCTGCTCGCTGTGTGAGAGTTTGCAACCTTTTACCTGTCTTTGTGTTTCAGGAGACCTCCATGAGCAGTCTGGGCACCGAGAGGCTAGGTCATATTGTTAGTGATCCGCGCCAGAAAGAGTAAGGCCCTTAATAGCTGTTGTATAGAACTTTGGGAGGGGAGGAAGAACTGTAGTGTCCTCTTCATTTCTGGGGCTGAAGGACATGAAGAGCTGGGTGGAAACTTAAGCATAACCTGTGGAATGGGAGACAGTATTCTACTGATGGCTTCTCTGTTTTCTTACTTGCAGTTGCTGACTTCCCCTTTGTTTTATATATATGTTTATATAAGGCTGCCCTAGTGTGTGGACGCTACTCAAATGCCCTTTTGTTTGCAGTCAGCTTTTTATTTCATCCTCCCTTATAACGTGCCATTGCAGTAACTGCAGACCTTTTGGATGTTAAGAGAAGGCTGAGCCCCATATGTTTGTTTTTCTAAAATGCTTCTGTGTGGAGCCACACTATGGGCTCATGCCCAGACTGCAGAAATGATGCTGACAAGGCAGCTCCAAAATTACTTTTTCTTTCTTTGGTGTTCTGTCTCCTTCCCCAATTAGTGTATTTAAATTGTAGTCAGCACTGTAAGTAGTCATGCTGCCTATCCTTTGGCATCTCCCTAGTGTTATTCTGGGGAATGGATAGCTAAGGATGGCACCTCTTGATTGTAGTGCAGTGGGTCCAGCCTTCACCAGCTGTTAATACATAATTTTTTTCCTTGGATCTGAAATTTGTTGTTTTTAATTTGAGTCCTGCTGATGTTTAATCTTTTTCCTTCTCCCTCCATCTTTGTTCTTCCCTTCCCCTTCTCTTCTTATCCCCAACCCTCCCTTTTTTTCCCCCATGCTCATTCCTTGGCATTGCTCCCATCTGTCCTTCCGGCTCTGTCTCCTTCCAGTTTTTGGTTACCATCCATGGGGAAGAGAGATCGCAACCAGGTAAGGTGACTCTGCTCTTCCTTTTTTATTTTCTTGGTTTCCTTCTCTCTAGAAAGAATACAATGCTGGCTTCTGATTTTCCACACACTGTGGCCTGTGCACATGAGGTAAGGCAGTCCTGTCCCTTCTCATTTTGTTAACTGATTTCTTCTGGGCTTTGAACACAACCCATTTCTCAGGCATTGTATTGTCTATTTAAACTGAATAGCTCAGGAACTCCCTTTTATTTATCTCCCTGTTTTCGTGTAAGTGTAAGCCTTCCTTTCTGACAGTGAGTGGGAGGGAAAATATCTCTTGACAGGAAGAGCTTTGGTCTCTCAAAATTCCATAAGAATTTGAACATTTGTCTCTTTTTAAATGCTTTGTTTTGTCTGGTTTGGCTCAGGCTTCTACCTGATAGTTTCATCCACAGAGAAGGGAAAAAATGGCGAGCTTAAATGGTGTAATTAAATAGCATCTGTAATAGGAAAATGTTAGAGATGATAAGCTAGAGAAATAGGCATTCTTATAACTGGAACTCATGTGTGCACTTTTTTATTCTCCAGTAAGTCTTTTGTGGTTTCAGTGCTAGGAGGTTTTTTTACTTAAGATAAAAAGGCTCAGCTTCTTAATACCAAAGAGCAAAAAACCAATCTTCCATTTGAGCAGTCATGTTGTAACAGGGCTCCTGGCCATGCACACTCCTTTCTATTCCTGTGTGAGTTGTTTTATGGCTGATGAGCAGTAGGACTGAAAGTTGTTTTACCTTTCAGGTGACTAAAAATAATGTATGGCAAGAAATAATTTTCAAGCCTTTGTGCAACTGTGTATTTTCCATTAATAAAAACATTTTACCAATTGCTTTTATATTGCTAAAGATAAGAATAACTACATAAGCTTTAAAATGACCAAAAGTAAATAACTTTTGTTTTACTTAAATAAACTTGAAACAGCCATTCTGGTAGCAGCGGGTTCCTGGTGATTCTCACTACTGTGCAGTTGCAGTGTAGCTTCACTGACAGTAAACTAGCAGTCCCACTTAAGGCGAAGCGCCCTGATAGCAGCAGCTTTGTGGTGCATCTTTCTCAGAAAAGTGGAGGGCAAAGGTCTTGTACTGAGTTCTGGAGTTGCAAATAACTTGCATGATGAGTCCTGCTACAGGTGTGGATTGTTCCTTTGTCCTTATTTAAAAATGCATTAATAATCCTAGTAATACAAGAAAAGTGTTGTGGAGATTGGTGTAGCACTTTGCAAAGCAGATGGAAATTCATTTCCTACATGAGGTGTGAATTACAAATAAAGAGGAAATGTCAAATGGAACTGTGAAGCAGGTACCCCAGAGAAACTGCCAGTCTAAAGCTTCTGTTTACATATTGAGCAAAGTTTGCCCCATGCATTGATTGACCAGATTATTCCATTTCTGTCCTGACCATTAAAAATCAAATTAGAAGATGCAATGGTCAATTTTACAACAAGCTGTCCTGCGCAGGTTTGATGCCCTCAGGATTTGTCTAGTCTATGTCTAATGGAGGGTCTTAGATTAGTCTGACCATGCATTGTTTCAGAAATTTGTTTTAAGCAGTTTGTAAAGACAGCTTCTGAGGTTGGTTGGGAGTGGGAGGAGCAAGTCATGTGCTATGGAATTAGTTGGGAACTCATTGTGAACTTAACCCGGTGGATCTGAGTCTTCTAGAGGTCTGTTTCAGTGATATACACAGCCCTTGGGAATATGGGAACTGCTCTGTGGAAAGCTCTGTGCTTGCACGATTCATAACAGTGACTTTTTTTTTCTACAATGTGAAGGTAGACAGGAGGCTTTCTGAAAGAGAAGCAGGCTTTTTTCTCATGGTATGCAGCAGTAGAGCACTTACGACTAAGAAGTCAACCAGCTTTTTTAATAATGCAAGTTAGAAGAGGAGTGTGCTCAGGCTGTCTGCTGTGAGAAGGTGGTTATGAGATTTGCTGTTTCAGCCTTTGTGCTAGCCTTTCTGTCTTAAGTGAGAGTCTGTTCTCATCTAGTCTCATCCCTTGAGGTGCTAGAAAGGTCTCCTTATACTGCATGAACAGCTACAAAAATAGATCTGAGGAGCTGTATCTGGACCTTAATTCTTTTAATGCTTGGCTTAAATAAAATTTCTTGACTTTCCAGTTCAATCCATTATCTCCTCTGTACTCTCTGGATGTGCTTGCTGATGCTTCCCACCGAAGATGTTCACCAGCACACTGCACTGCCAGGTAATTCCCTTGCTCTGCTCTGTTGGGGTTGTCTCGCTTCCCTCTCATGGATGTAATCAGTAGTACTGTGATCTTAACAATACTAATGAACTTGTAAGTTAATGCACTTTTCCCTAGGAAGCCCATGTTCAAACTTAGCATAAAATGCAGCAATGCAGCTTATTTGAGAGTCTCAATAACCTAAGCACTTACAGTAAATGAAACAATGTAGGACAGACAGGCAGAATATAGTGTTCCTTTAGAATTAATTGCATTCTGTTCGGAAATGTGCAATGAGTTGCTGCAAGTCTGTTTTATAGGTACAAATGGACATGATATCACTGCCCACTGTTAAAATCAGAACAAGATGAGAGAAAAAGTGCTGACAAACTCATGTAGGTGACATGCTGAAACATTTTGGTATCCTAGGTGTCTAAAATAGATCCTCTGAGCAGATTAAGAGCTCACCTGAGGTGACCTCTAATGGCTTGATATCTCTCTCTGTAGCAATACCTGAAATTTAGATCTGGTCTTGCCAGATGTTAGGTATATTTGAGTCTGCATAGTTCGGGTTAATATACTATTCAGGCACCTTCTGCTGACTAATCCTAAATTAAATTCAAGTGTTGGCCTTGGAGGTGACTCCTGTTTTTGTGCTGCAGGTGACTATCTAAAGGTAAGGTGCCCTTGAGCTCTTTCCCTGTGCAAGGAGACAAAGCCTTGCTTTGGACACAATTCTGCTTATGTACTTGTACCAGGGACCCAGTCTGAAAGAAATGTCTGGACTTTCAGCTTCATGGCTTTCCTTCCCTTGTTAATTAGCAAATAGAGCATGAAAAATGTACTAAGGTTGTATGTGTCTGAACGGAAGCTTGGCACCCACCCAGCAAAGCCTCTCTTCCCACTGGCTTCTGCAGGGAATTTTGCGATGTTGCACCATGACCTCATGCTGCTGTAGCCAGCATGTTAAAGCTGGAAAAGGGGAGGGAGGAAGAAATCAGCTCTTAAATGTTCAACTGGATGAGAATAAAAAGAATACAGAAGATTGTGCATCAGCAAATTGATTCCTTTCTGTGCTTTTGCCCCACTCTGGGGATGTTTTCTGCCTGTGAAGCAAGAAGGTTGATTGGTCTCTTCATTTTTAGCTAGAATAACCTTTCTTGTGCCTCCAGTGTTTTACTTGGTGCTTTATAGAAGTTTGTCTTCCAGGAAGGTGAGCTGGACAAATCCTGCTTGCAAATTCAAACTGGGCAAAATCTCTACCTTTGTGATGATCAATGAGGCCCTTACCAAAGCCAAGCTCTTTGCAAGGGATTTCTAAACCTGGAGAGATTGTTTGCTAGGTTTTGCTGGGTATATAGTCTAGTTAACCAATTAGTATATGTATGTTTGGTTCCCTGCTCTAATGAACAGGTGACTGGTGCCCTGACAAACATAATCACTGATGAATTGTTACTGAGTTGACAGAGAAATTGTACCATCCCAGACACAGTTGTGTTTTTAAATGCCTGGGGTTTGAGAAAGTAGTTCCTGTTTTAGTGTGAAATGTTCTCAAGAACCTTTATAGGAGAAAGAAATACGAATAGAATGAATGTGTTTTGTGGCTCCATGTATGTGGCAAGGATTGAACTCTGGTACAAGGAGCTTGCTTTATGTGAAGGTGCTGCTAAGAGCACAGAAGGAAATTGTTCCTTCAGAGAATGTTTTCTTGACAGTAGTTGTTCTTTAGTTTTACATGTCAAACCTACTAGTTAGTAGTCCATTTTCTTACAGGAAGTTCAGGTGACCTCTGTAAGCTCAGAAAAGCTATTGCCCCAGTTAACATGCTGTGTCATGCAAAATTGCCTTTCTCTGCTTAGTTTCTGCTGTGACGGAGTGTGTGTAATGGGGTATAGTTACTAAGTGGAGTCTTTTCTCTGCTGTGGAAACATTTTCTTTGTCTCAGTGGTAGATTTTGGTGCAGTTCATCTGCAAAACTGGTAACCCAGTACTTCTGTTTAAGTAGAGCTGAAGGCCAGAATACTGAGTGCAGCTGAGGGTCGAGAAAGAACCTCCTCCTTGACACTGACAAGCCTATATGGAAGGTTCCTTGGGAAGTCTTATTTGAAAGGCTGTATAAATCGTACACTACCTTTCTTGATTTATGTCTGTGATGAGAAGGGCTTTCATTCAAAGTGTATGCACAGCACTGGGAATTTCACACCCGTCATTAGAAGCAGTTTTGTGTGTGTGGTGACTGTTATCATTAGTGGTATAATTTTATTTTGTGAAGCAAGGAGAGTTTTCTGCTTTCTTGCAGTCTTCCCAGGGGATGGCTGGTGTATTAATTTGCTGTATTGCCTCCTGGCTGTTCCCAGACTGTTTTTCCTCTTCATCATGGAATTTTTAATGGCCCTGCTGCCTCTCGGGAGGCATGCAAGGAAGAGTACCTCAGGGATCTCTTCTTTTTTCACATGCCTATAATTACTCTCCTTTAAGAGCACAAAGCATTTGCTAATCATGTCTTGTCTGTTAAGGTTTCAACTTCACGATGCAGACTGCTAAAAGCAAGCAAGTAGAGACTTGCATGGGCAACTCAAGGGATCCTTCCCCTCTTTCCCCTCTGCCCATTTGCCTCTCTGGGAGGAGTGATCTGAACAGAATTTTTTTCTTGCAGTCTTTCTACCTAAGAGGATTTTGTATAGGCTGGAGTTGAATATCTTACTACATTTTGGTTATTCAGTGTTCTGTTGGTGAGAAGATGTAGGCTGTTGGTTGATGGAATGTTATTCCGCTGAGGCAGGGTAAGAGTTTCAGAAGAGCCTAGAACCAATGTTCCCTTTAATTTGAATGGCAGGCAGAATAAGAGAGGAAGAGAGAAGATAAATTGTTCCTAATGCCATCTATTATTTGCCTAGCCTTGAAAATAGGATTATGGATGAAAAGAAGCAATTAAATGTTCCCACTGGAGGTCATAGGACAAGTGGACCTCAGATGGCAGGTAGATGTTGAAGGTGGAGACTTAAAGAATTGTATTAGACTGTTGAACAGCACAGATAAAGAAAATTGCTTTGCATGTACTCTGTTAGTATTAACTGTAAATCTAGAGTTTAATCTGATTTAGAAGCAAGTCTGTCATCTTGCCTGGAACATGGGATAAACATGTAGAGGGGTGAGTGATCTCATTTATTGCCAGTTGCCCCATACCCTGGCTTGGTGGTGCTGTTAAATTGAACAGACTTGAATATTTCAAGTTCTAGTTCCAGCTCTAGAAATACGCTCGTGAAAATAAATCTTGTTCTGTCACTTCTGTATCTGTGCACAGAGCCTGATATTTCTGCTGTCTTATGTCAAGCCATTTCTGAGGCAGCCAAAGGAGTGAACGGATGTCCGCAATTTCATATTTTCCTGCTTGAGCAGGACAGTATCCAGTTCGTTCTAGGCAACCTATCCACACATCTTTCTGTTTCTGGAATATGCTTTATGTAAAAATGCTTGCTGTCAACTGCTTTAGGCATGTATCTCCGTATTTTTTGTAACTCCTTTTTCATTTAGCTTGAGCATTTTCATGTCGCCTTTGCTAAAGCCTGGCTAATATTCCAGTTGGGAATATAATTGAATTCTTCTGACAGGCATGCAGTGAACAGCAGCTATCAACCTAGTGTCACATGCAGTTGGCTGAGGCCTAATGTTCCCATTTTGATGAATCCTAATTCTCTGGAGTGAAAAATAAATTCTCCTTGGCTTCAGAATTTTTTTTACTTGCTATTTGAAATCTGTGAACTCAGCAGGTCTGGCAAATAGTAGGAGTCTTTCTGGCACAGATACATAGTGTGATTCACTGTGAAAATAGAGAATTCAATATATGGGATCACATTGTCTCTGCTTAGAGTGCTTACATGGAAAACAAGAAGAAAATTTGCTCACTTGAATTTGCCACAGGCAGACTTTTAGGAATGGAATTGCCACATGATGATAGTGCTTGCTTGGGGAACAGACTGCTGCTGTTGAAGACTGATGAGATTCGGATGATTTAAGAAGTGAGCTAACCTATTAGTGATTTTGGAATCTGAAAATGTGTTCTAGAAGCCTTCCCATGAGGCTCTGCAGGGCATAGGAGACTTCTATGCATCGGGAATATCTAGAGTGTGATGTGATCGCAGAAACCACCTGCGCACATGGGAGCTTTGCATGCAGATAGGATGAGCAACTTGTATTGATTTACACACGTTATGTGCAGATTAGACTGGTGCCCAGCTGGCTCTGTACTCAAAGAGGAGGAAGAATTCTGCTTTTTTTTTTTTTTTTAATTTTGTGAAGCCACCATCAACAGCCTCAGGTAACACCTCAGGGCTTAGGGAACGAGCCTTTCATTTGGCTTGTGTTTGCTCTGAATAGAGCATCACAACAGCAACAGCTGGGTTGTGTGGAGTTTTAGTACCAGTATCTTTGTTAAAAGGCAGTCTCTATTAACATTCACTGTAACATGAGGGTAATAACATCCCTTGTTTGTATAGTAGTAGACTAATGGCTGCCTCTCACTTTCACTGTATAATCCACGTGCTTTGCTTGCTCTAAGGATAGGGTTAGAATAAAGAGACAAGCTGGATGATGTGAGATTACAGTGAGAGGCATGCGTGCACAAGTGTGCAATGTGCCTCCTGCCTCCAAGAAGGCCATGGACTCTCACATTTAGCTCTGTACGCCTTTTCAGAGACCTTCGTTGTGAGATTGAGCTGGTTTTTACCCTGAATTTTAAAGGTGGACTTCACGCTACAATTTAGACTTCACAGACAGTGAAGGTTTCAGGGGCCTGATGCTGTTTAGTAAGGTTCTTTGTGGGCTGGTATCTGCTTGTACTCCGTATTGTCTCCCACAGATTGTATTGCCAGTCCTAATTTTCTGTTGAAATACTGTGGTAGATGTAAAATAGTACTCCAGTGCACAGTCACCTCAAACTGTAGAAGTGAGATGGGAGTCCTGTGTGTGCAATTAGAGTTCATTAAAAAACATGTAAATAAAGTCGTAGAATAAATAAGTGGAAAAGAAATGAAAGGAAGCATTACTTCAGACACACGAATTTCATCTTTCTGCAAAACAAAGCCTGTTTTTTCTCCAGCATGACTTGCATGCAGAACTGGGTACCGTAAGTACTATGTTAAAAACAAAAGACAAATCTGTATTTCCTGAATAATTCCTTTCACTTGTGATTACAAAAAATATTATCACTGTCAAAAAGACACTATAGACTTTTCATATTGTCAAAAGCCATTTTTCCTATACATGTGTAATTTTTCATTCACTTACTCCTGGCAGTGAGGGACTGTGGTGTGAGTTGAATATATTGCAGCCAACAAAGCCAGCCACATTTTGGATCCTGATTTGTTTCTCTAGGTGTGTTCTCCTTTTTCTCTTCCCAGGTTAGAATTTCAGTCATCCCTAGATTCTACACTAGGTTTTCGTGTTAGTCTCTGGTCACCTGTTAGATCCACATGTGACTTAGGACTGCTACTTTGGTTCTTTTCTTATGATCAACCTGTTGTAGTCCAAAAGAAACCAGGGAATTATTTTCTCATTATTGTTTATGCAACACTGAAGAAAGCATGGATGCCTAGCAGAAGAGTTTGAAGGCTAGTAAGGACAATGTAAGTCCTATTCTAGTTTATCAGTTTAGGCCCAGATCTTTAATCTCACAAAGTTCTGATCTGAGACTTCTTCACGGAGGGGACTGTGACAATGCACAAATATACATTTTCTGTCAGCCTTTCCTGTTCTAGTCTACTTCAGAGTAATTTTTAACTGTTCAGAAGAGTTGTTAAAATTCAGCTTTGGAAGAAGAACTAATTAATCGTTGCAACTTGTCAGTGATATTTTCACATTTTATAGTTCAGCCTATCTGCTGCTACCTTGGGTGCTGTGCATATCTATGACTTCACCTTCCTGGTAGTGGTGGTGGTGTTTATAGGAGTCTGCTGTTAAACTAATTCTTTTATCTCACTGATATAGACCTGTATGCAAGCTGGTGATTAGAAATTTAGGTTGAAAGTGTGATATCTACCCAAAATGTGCATATTTCATACATTATACCTCAGACATCCTTTTTGTCCATGCCTTAATGAGAACTATCATGCCTGCATGCAGTCTTCTGCTCTTCTGTCTCCTAAAGTAGCTACCACCTGGAGATTCCCTGCATGCAGATTTATTTACGTGCCTGTAAAGTGCACCAGCCACTTGAAATGACACTTTTACCGCTGGGTCAGTCAGAGCCAGTGAGTAATCAATAGGTTCCTGATTTACTAACTGAAGTGTGGGTGATCAATAAAAGATAAACCTGAATGAAAAACATGTTACAGAGACAATTTATGACCTCTGAGCCTTTGTGTCTTAGAGGCAGGGCTACTAGATACAGCATCCTTGCTAGTGGCCTTCAAATGAAGTATGATTTACCTTTACTTTCCCTACAAGAAGGGATTTTGAGATTCTTCTGTTTCCATTTTTTTTTTTTCTTTACCCCCTGTGTAATTGTCAGGTAAGGGTAGATGTTTGAATATGTAGCTGAGAGCCAGGAGCTCTTACTCAAAATCCAGCTGTAATATTTGTGAACTGGGAAAAATTGCATAAAGTCACTTGGAAATGATAGTGCATGCTTCTTTCCTATTCCATGGTGATTCTCTACCAAGAGTCAGCTGGCTAATGTTGGTGTAAGTTCATAAAATTAAAAACAGAACATCTTTTATTTTTGTTGTTATTGTTATTATTTAAAATTAGTTGGATTATTATATATAATTATGTAGTCATGTAGTTAGTAATCTAATACTGTGTCACTGATGCAAAATAAAATGCTGAATCTTTTCCTCAGGGTATGTATGTTTAGGTGTTCCAGAATACGTGGTTACAGCTATGTTGAAACACTATATAGCCACTATTACAGTTACGTACAAAAGCAGCTTTTAGCATATGCGAAATTACTTAAAGGTGAGTCACTTCAGTGTACAAATATGAGATTTGAATGTGCGTTCTGTAGGTGTGCCAGTATTTTTCAAAGCATTTCACCCTCAGGAATGGTTTCTCTAACCACCTCCCTGGGCAATCCATTCCAATGTTTGACAACCCTTTCCATGAAGAAAGGCCTCCTGATATCCAGCCTGAACCTCCCGTGGCATATCTTGTGGCTGTGTCCTGTCATTCTTTTGCCAGTTGACTGGGAGAAGAGACCGACTCCCACCTGGCTACACTCTCCTTTCAGGTAGTTGTAGAGAGCAATAAGGTCTTCCCTGAGCTTCCTTTCACCCAGGCTGAAAAACCCGAGCTCCCTCAGCTGCTCCTCATGGGACCAGTGCTCCACACCCTTCACCAGCTCCGTTGCCCTTCTCTGGATACGCTCTTGCACCTCAATTTTCTTCTTGTAGTGACTGGCCCAAAACTGGACATAGGATTTGAGGTGTGGTCTCACTGAGTACAGGACAATCCCTTCCCTGGTCCTGCTGTCCACAAAATTCTTGATCCAAGCCAGGATGCCACTGGCCTTCTTGGGCACCAGGGCACATGCTGGCTCATGTTCAGCTGCTGTCAATCAGCACCCCCAGGCCCTTTTCCTCTGGGCTGCTTTCCAGCCAGTCTTCCCTCAGCTTGTAGTGATGAATGGGGTTGTTGTGGCCAAGGTGAAAGACATGGCACTTGGTCTTGGTGAGTTTACTGAGAGTACATACTCAATGCCCTCAGGAGACTTCTTTTGTCTGGTTGTATTAACGTATGTTCCAAGATTTGAAAAACTGACTGTCTGTGAAATTTAGCACAATTTAAAAATTTTTGAAATTCTTCTTCAATGTCGGATTTAGAGGACAGATTTTGTAGACTTCTTGTAGAACTTTTGAATTTTAGTCAAGAATGTGTGACAGTAGGTATTTCCTTTATTTTGTGGTTGCACTTTTTTTACAGGTAAGCAGGTAGACACAGTACCATTCAGACTGGACTAGTAAAGGAGATATTTTGTGGTCTCTACACTGTTCGGTATACACATAAGAGCACAGTTTGGTTTTGCATAAATACAGCATCTGAAATTACACATTGTAAATATGCTGGTTTGGGTTTGGTTTTTTTATTGATTTTTGTCATGGAAATTAAAACCTATGAACTTTTCCTTTTGTTATATGTAAAAGGTTTTAATACATGATAAAAATGTTTCTTAAACTTCCAGGTTTTTTTTTTTTAAATCAAAATAACAAGCTTTGAAGACACAGAAGCTTTTCATTACTTAATCATCAAATCTTATATGGTTCCAAATTTTACACCATAGAAGCACCTCACATTCTTTGACTGATTTTATTTGCACTGTAGTTCTGCATTTTGCACATCAGATCTGATGCTAAGAGTGACCAAGGAACTGGCCAAAGCAAGTCTGTTATATCGGACAAAGAAGGAATTTGAACCCAATGTCATTGATGAATTATGCATTTGTATTCATTATGGATGGTATTTGAGAAAGTTCTCTGGTCTGCTGCAAAGACTTATTTCTGAGTTAAACTTCTCTGATTCCTTCAGGTATATAACTTGGAGGAGTTCTCAGCTCATGTCAGTTCCAGCAATACAGGTTTCTTCTTAACTAGTGAACGATTACTTCTTAACTGGCAAATGATTAAACTGAAATGGCCATCAGTAGGCTTCGGACTTAACAGTTGATATTAAAAGAACAGATTATGCCTTTCAGTTTAGAGGTGCGACAAGGCTGCCATAAGCCAGATTTAGCTGTTCGCACAGCCCTTTGATAAGGAAATAATGATTAGAAAACGCATTACATGGTTTTGCATCCCCATTTATGAACTTACTACTGTAGTGGAAATAATATGCATGAACATTTGGCATTATAGGTACAGTCTAAGGTGACTCTACAGCACCAAATAGATTGCAAAATAATTTCTGACTAAGGAGCAAACATCACACAGTTTATTTAAAGAGCAATCTTTCAGACTTTTGTTAGTCTTGTGTAGAAGTAATTGCAGGACATGCGTCATATCACTGCTTGATCACATCTTATGCACAGAGTTATTTTAAAGTTAATACAAAACCAGATCCTTTAAAGGCTAAGAAATAATTATTCTTCTGAGCAGTTTATGTATGAGCTCTTAAAAGAAATGAGAACATAATGTATATTGACAAAGAATGTGAGCAAAACTTCCTTGAGAATCTTTTCATTTGTGCTGCATACTAGTTAAGAAGCTAATGGGAAAGTAGAAGTTGGAGGTGACTAGTCAGTCTTATGGAAATGTGATATTGGAACGGAGTTTAATTTGGTTTAATTTCTCCATAGGCAAACAAATGTCCACCTGGGACCACCATGTTCAAGGGACATCAAGAGGAAACGAAAGCCAGCTGCAGCCTCCATGTCTAGCCCAACATCAGGTAACCTGCTAGTATTTTTAAAGTCATTCCTCCTGAGCAAAGTGCAATAGGCAAAAGTAGTGTTACTTTGGTTTGAAGCTAATGAAACATGTGAGAGAACATAAAATGTATTTTTGCATAGCATGAAAAGCTGCCTGCTAAACAAATTTTTGGCAATGTAGCAATGTTAAGTTAATATAAATTACAGTGCTTCACTGTACAGTGAATAGTAATCTGCTTCTTCATAAGGTGTTATTTCCACTGTCCTAAATTATGCAGTCCATAGTAATAGGGAGTTGATCAGTATGCACAGTGTTCCTTCAGTGTTGGGCTGGCATTAGCTGGTGGCTCTGATGACCGTTATGAGAGGGTATTTGTAAATGCTTTCACAGGAGAGAAAATCTGGCAATTTTTGTATCATCATTGGGTGAGACCACTTATTTCATGGGGGTTGTCTCACTCTTCTGGATGAAAATAGTTACTTTTTTTCTTTTTCTTGCACTGGGGGTGTAGTCATTAAAATGATGGTCTATTTTCATGTGGCAAATTTCTGGAAAGTGATTGATTACTTGTCAGAATATGAAAAAGCCTTAATCTGGAGAACACAGGGAGTTTTAGGATTCTTCTTTCTGGCCTCTCACCTTACCCTATCTTGCGACTATCTTCTGACACACGTTCTTCCAACTAGTTTATTAAAAAACTATTCTTGTAATCCAGTAACAGGGTAGTGGGTAAGCTGATGGAAAAAAGGAGATGTGAAAACAGTGGGGAAGACCAAAGAAACTAATGATGAATAGAAGGAATTTTTTGTTTCTTCCTTGGGCTTGTGGATAAACAGTAGAATAATGAAGAAGGGAAGAAAGTTGAGCTTTCTCTCCAGGCCACAGATCTGTATTTCAAACTATCTGAAAGGTTCTGTATTAGAAAAGAAGAGAAAAGAACATTAATAATCAGTTGCTCAGCAAATATTTCAGCCATTATTGATTATTTATTTAGGCTATTCATTCCTGACTTTTTAGTATTTCATTTTGGGATATTCAAACTTCTGTAGTGAAAGAGTTAGTATCTGTAGCCCCAGAATTTTAGCACTGGAATACTAGATTTTCTTGTTATGAGTGCTAATGTCTCACTGTCCTGTTACCTGTCCATTTATTCATTATTCAGAATGTAGTCTGTACTGCATTGCTGACCACTTTTTATAAGCAAAGCTTCTGTTTCTATGCCTACATGTTTCAAAACACTGTTTAAGTTACACTTACCTGATTAGCCAAATTGTATAGTGAATCCCTTTTTGAAGAGTTGAGAGTGCATCTGTAGTGGAACTTAGCACTGGAAATAAGCACAGAGGTTTTGAAAATTTTCTTATTATGGATGAGGGAGAGATGATTATTATGCATTACAAAATAAGGAAGGAGTGATTAGAGTACGGACAGCATGCTTGTGCTGATCATCAAGAGACAAGTGCTGCAAAGTCTTGGTCAGAAATAGTGAAGATCTCTTCCTCAAACCCTGTTTAGAAATATCCTCAGCAAAGTGAACAGCTGTGGGCAGGGTTTGCTGCAGTACTGTTGTGGAAAGAAACTTTTGTGATTTGGTAACTGAAGCTTGTGTCCTAGATGACATTCTACAACAGACTCCCAATTACAGCTGAAGCACAACCTGGACGTGTAATTTGGAAGGCAACTTCTGGAATCTGGTGTTATTTCTGTCCAAGGGGATTTTGCTATGGAATTACTAATGCCTGGAAATATACTTAGTGTTATTCTACAATAATGTAGAATTAATTGGACACTCTTATGTTTGTTGGATATTGATGAGATAAAGATTTTTCTCCCTTGCCGTGCATCTGCTCACCCCTATATGAATGCCATATACAGGAGTTCCTGTGTGCCTGAGGAATCATGGCAGCCTCATTTTTTCACTTCTGAGGCTTTTTATGTTTGTGGTGTTTTACTTCTGCAAAAGGTAAAGCACAGGTAAATCAGAATGCAGGCCCGTGCCTGTCATGCAGGCACAGGGTGCTGGATTTCTTCACCCTTAAATAGCTCCTTAGCTGAGTCCAACTGCTCTCGTCTCACTTGTTGACCAGGTCCTGCTTCACTGATCTCCTTTTTTGCAACCTGAGTGCCCCATGGAGGTGAAGGACACAGCCTGAGCTGGCTTCATCAGTCAGCAGAACAAATGGGCTTGCTCTGCCGAACATCGGGCCATCTCGGATTCCACCTCTTTTATAGAGATGAGTGATGAAGAGGGGCTCGTTCCGCTTTGCCGCTGTATTAATACACATCAGGGGCCAGCTCCCGGCACTAAATCACGCTACTGCATACATCTGTTATCAGACTCCTCACCACTGTGATGAACAAGACTGCAGATAGAGGCTTCCTTGTGTCATTCTTTATAGGATTTTCCTAAAAGAATAAATAGCTCAAATCTCTGCCAACACTATCCCCTGTCATTGTGATGAATTTAGCTTCTTTCTTAAACATGCAGCTACAAATCTTCCCCTGTCGCCTCACCCCCACACCATCCACAGAAAGTTTTGAGTTGAATTTGGCTGAAATCAGAAGATGCTAATAAAAGGCAGATGAGATGTGGATGCTATTTCCCTCCTCAGTGCAGGAATGAGAGAAGGGAGCTAGAGATGATGTTTATTTGGAAACCAAGCAACTAAATTTGTTCCATGTCTTCTAACATACTTTCATGACTGTGAATATTTATGAGTTCTGGTAAAGTATCTTCTGCCAGAGACCCTTGTATGAACATCAAAAAATTGCATTACTGTAGAAGAAGTACGTTAGGTCTATTGTATTGCTATAGCATTAAACTTCTGATATTAATCCTGCTCTTTGAGGCTAACTGGCTAAATACCATAACTGAGATAGCTGTTGAGAACAGCAAAAAGTGGGTAGAAAATTCAGAATTAATTTGCACTTCAGGAAGTGACTATTATGAAAATTAAGTTGGGCAAACTTATGCAAATATTCAGAGACTATTCAGGGCTCGAACAGTGTGAGCCCTAAGGCTGAGGCTTTCACCAGATAAGAACAAAAGTCTGGCTGGTGTAGTTTGGCCATAGAGTCAGGGAATCTGGAGGAAAGTAAGGCTGGCTGTAGTAGGTTAGACCAGAGATTCATCCAACTCAGTGACCAACAGCCAGTGCCTAGGGAGGAAGGAAGTCTGTGGTGGTAAAGGTCCTTTGACCTTTCAGCGATCTGACACTGATGGCATGGATAGTGTCCTTGTGTTTATGTACTTTCCATTTCAGTACAATAGATTTGGAATAAGATCCCCAGTGGCACAGTAGAGCTTGTCTGACAAATACTGCATAAAATGCTATTCTCATGGAAGCTCTTTTCTGGTTTGAAAGGAGTCTGATGAAGACTGTTACGTCTGTCTTCATTTTGTCAGAATAGGCCACAAGTACAGATGGTTGTGCAATAAATGGTGAACAACCGTTGATCTTTACACTGATGCTTTTAATGTTTGTGTTTCAATCCTCTATGTATGTAGCAGTGCACATGGTAACTGGCATCCTATTCAGCTATTACAGTCAGTCTGGGGTAAAAATCTACATAAATAGATTTTTGTCTGCCTTGGCATGTATTCACACTTAGCTTGTGGAAAAGGTGACAGCAGTCTGTGAAACTGCTTATCAGAGAACAGTCTGATGAGTAGTAGCAATTTGGTGAATTTTCCCGCTCCTATTTCTTGCTAATTATTCACTCTTTGTCATGGTGGTTTGTCATATCCAGAAACAAGAAACCGGTTTCAGTCCCTTGCTTTTTTTGTTTTTATGAGGAAAGATGGAGAGCCTGAGTGGGGAAGCTGCTAGCAACGGTCGCTTAGTGTAGTATTGGTGGCAATTGTGAGTTTAAGGACTTTGACTAAGTTGTTAGTAGTTTTTTCATGTTTCGTATGGCCTTCAGATGGAGGAAGATGATGGGCTAGACATAACATTGCAATGTACTTTTATCAACTATGTTGTAGCTGTATGGGAATGACTCACTGTTTTGGATGTACAGAAGTGGCATTGTTGGGGTTCCAGATCTACTGAGTGTGGAACCTCAAGCACTGAACCAACCTTTTATTTAAACTTCAAAGCAATCTGTCTTTTAGTTGAGGCTTGCTGTGGCCTCTTTATCCTTCATCCACTACAGAGTAGCAGATGTAACTTGTAATTAAAACACACAAACAACTATTATCTGTTGTGAGACTACAGTGAAGAAATGTGTTTTGTATTGAAGCAGTTAGTTGTTAAAAAAATTCTGTTTGCCCCAAAGACTCCTATGGCAATTACTCTTTTTTACCCTGCCCTGCTGTTCTGCTTGTGAGGATTGAGTGATTCAGGATGCTGAGAATGGGAGCAAACTCTTACATCTCAAGGTTTTTGACAATCCTTCTGGAAATTTGGGCAGCTCTTGGGTTAATCTGTAAACCTGCAAATCTCTCTGTCTAAGTTAATACGTCCCATTTTGAAGCAGTGGTTGTGTTGAGAAAATGAGAATAGATTTCAACCTAGCTTGGCAAGTAGCTTCTTGTCATAATATGCTGATTTACCATGTTGGATATGTGTAGAGGTTCATGGTACTGCGCTTACTGGGTGAGGAGAGGTATGTTTTCCTCTTTAAATGAGCATAGCAGCCTGAAATTTGCCATGCCTTCAGAGACTTTGAAAGTCTCAAATACAGAGTTAATTGAGTCTTTGCAAGGAGTCCAAGTTGTTTTCAGATGAGTGATTGTGAATTGATTCAGTTTAAATATGGAACACGTAAAACTTTTGGTTTTCAACAGGAACTGTGACTAAGGGAACTAGTTAGTGGACTGGGAACTTAGAGTTTTGAATGTGTAAATCGTTAGAGCAAAGGTGTTAATGCTGTGTAGAACCTCTCTTTCAAAGGAATTTGGATGGAGAACTTGCAGGAATTCAATGAATAACATCTTCATAAATGAAATTATATGAGAGGTTTGCCATGAAGTGAGTTGTTCTAACTTTTTTTTATTGCCCTTTCCTACTCTCTTCTTCTGTTCCCCCTTTTCTGCAATTTTATATTCCAGCAACTTTGTCTGTCCACATGGATGCAGCGGAATCAGAGCTACCAGCAACACCATCCTTGAGATCCCAGAACTCTGAGTGGACTGGGAAAACACCAGCAGCTGAGAAATCTACTGTTGCTGCCTCCAGCAACTTTTTTAAAATGCCACCAGAGAAGAGCCCTGGATACAGCTAAAAGGAAGCATTGCAACTGTAAAAGCTTGCTTGATTTTGGAAGTGTTTGATTCTGGTGTGTGTCTGCACCAAACATCTTGTTTGGCAGTAGTGATATCTTCAGTATTGGTACATGATGTGTGCCATCATCCAGACTGGTCTCTGTGCCCCACAGACCTAAGTCATATTTGTGAATCTATTTTAAGAAAAGGTAATCAGTGTTGGGACTGCAGTGGCTTTTAGAAATTTTCTTGCTATTGCTGTATTTATTATGAATTCATCTCTTTTCCTGATGCCAGCTCATATGTAATGGGTCATGTACAGGTTCTTTTGGGTTTTCGGATCTTTATTCACCCCTGGACATGTTGTTTGTTTGTGTATTTGGCATTTTTTGGGGTGAAAGTCTCACTGCCATTCAGGGAGGCAGAAGTCTCTCCCTACTTTCTTCCAGGCCAGAAGGATTTCTTGGCTGGGAAATGAGGAGGGAATACTAACACGTGGAAACATGGAACCTGAATTCTGTGTTAGCAGAATGTTTTCAGGCCATGTGCTAATGAACTCAAATCATGTTGCTTCAAGCAAAGCAAATATGGTGCTTGTCTACATAGAAATTGCCATTAGCTCACTGGCAACATTGTCCATTAGACCTTTTCCGTCTCCCTTGCTCTGAATGTCTTCAGTCTTTATTGTGTATTGCATGTTCATTCTTAAACCTCCTATTGGATAAGGATTTGGGAGAACTACTTGGACATAAATGTGCAAGCTGGTGTCCTGGATAGAAACCTGGACTCTTGAATATTGTTGGAGTATGGTAGAAGATTATACAAAACTTCCATATCTCAGTGTATAAGTTAAAAAAATGTCTGTTAGTGTTTCTAAAAGATGCTTGCTGTTGAAGTTAACATGCCATTCAACTAAAAAGCCATTTAAAGTGTCACCTGAGTTCAGAGCATTATGGGTATAGATCAGAGTCCTTCTATATTGTACTTTCCCTCCCTTCAAAAGTATTGTCTGCTAAACCTACTGGAGGTGTCTCCACCTGCTGATGATTGCACATGACACTGCAGTGTACACTAAAGAGATTCTCTTCGTAGAACTTCCGGTTGGTCTGCTGTTACCTTCTGTGTTGCAGAATATATGGAAAGGGATTTCTTCCCTCTCTTGAATTACTCTGGAACTTATCTTGGACGATGTTTTCAGAATATGTACCTGTATGACACGTGCCATGGAACAGGTGGCCTCAGCTTCTTAAGTCCTTTAAAAATAGGATCTATTTGTATGAATAGAACTTTTTGCTTTTCTCATCATGTGGAGCTTTCAGACAGGACCCCTTAAACTTGTAAAATTTATTTTGATTGTGGAGGTGCATCTAACACTCTTAAGCAGATAGCAAAATTTGCATGATCTTAGTGGTTTTGCAGTGTTCTGCTTTTTTATAAATCAAATGGCTGAGGGAGAGATTTGATTGGGAGAATATGAAGCAGTGATTTATATTGTCTGTTTTAAAATGTGAAATGGTCATAATATACACAAAACAGAAATAGAATGACTTGCTAAATCATGATTGACAAATATAGTTAGTTATACTACAGACACACTGTGCCTGATCCCCTAATACCTACTTATTCCTGGGGAGACATCCAAATTGGATTTATATTTCACAGCCCAAGCAAACTGTCAGATCTGTTACTATAAATCCTTCTCAATACTTTTTTTTTTTCTTTTTTCATTTTTTAATTTGGGTGGTACATTTTAGAACTAATTAGAACAAGGAAAGCCTTTTTACCTTAATTAAGGAATACAGAGGTCCATTTGGATTACAGGACAAGCTGTAACAGTTTGTGAAGGAAGAAGTATTCCTATTTTAAAGTAGTCATGGGTATGTCTTATTTGTAGCTGTTTTGAGCAATGGTGCCTAAAGGGTAGCACAGGAAGCTCGGCACTGGAGGGCCTGTAATCTAAAACATGTGAAGAGAAGGTAAACCTGAATAGTAGTAGCTTGACTGTGTAGTACTCATGAATACAGTGAATGGGAAAGGTGGTCCACATTCTCCTGACAATTTGCAGATAAAATTTAGGATTTGAAGCCTTATAGTCTAACATGTTGTTCCAATGATAGGGAGTGGTTCCCTAAAAGAGCATTTGTGAAATTGAGTGGTTTTAATCTCATGAAGTATCCTTCACAACCTCTCTTGGTTTGAGTCTATTCAACAGACTTACTCAGATTACTAAAATTCAGCTAAAATTTTATATTTTAGCCATTGTATTCCCCTTTTAAAATTGCGATAGATCTTGCTACATTCTGAGTATTGTCCAAATTAGTTTTTTCTCTTCTGTGACGTCTGGATGCTTTAAAAACTTTTTAAAGAAAGGTATTAGGGAATCAAGAGCCTTCATCTTGTGGTGGTGGTGCAATGCTTCATGTGATTTTTCGCAGGGGGCAGGGAAAGATAATTTATCAGATTTTCCTGTTGAGGTCAGTAGCATTGTTATCTGGTTAAGCCCTTACTTAGGCTGTAAGCTCTTAGGAGGTATTTCTTGTCTTTAAAGGCTGATTGACCCATGGCAGTGCTGAAGAGTAACTATGGCAGGTCTTGCTTTGACAAGCCATGCTTTCTGCCATGGCAGCTTTCTGGAAGTTCCAGGAGACTCCAATTATTTGCAGCTGCCCTGTCTTCCCTATTTCTATGTTAGAATCTATTTACAAGTCACATTCGCAACCAAATTTGATTCTCCTGAGTGGTAGGCAAGCTACATGAATCATGTATCTTGTTACTCCAGGGTATTTATCAAAATATATCTTCAGACTTCAGTAACTTGATAGATTTTAATATCTGCAACATTCTTAAATGAATAAAATGTCCATTGTTTTGCCTCGTTTTTTCTCTAAGGCAGATTTCTTAGAACTCACTCTGCTCACACAGTACTCAGAGTGAAGGATACTGTTTATGTGGATTACTTGAGTAGAAAGGAATAACATGCCTTGATTTGGTCACTGTGCTTCTGTTAAGGTGGTCCAGTATGTAGTTATTGCTTCAAAGATACACAGCTCACTCATATTCCAACTTTTGACCACCAGGATTCCCCAGTCTTTTTTTCAGTTTTTCTTCTCTCCAGTTGTCTTTGTCCTTGTCCTTATGGGAAACGTCAACTTCCCAGATATGACCTGGGAATACCATACTGCTGTGACAAGCAAGTCTGGGAAATTCCTGAAGTATGTTGAAGATGATTTATAGTCACAAGTACTCAGTGAGCCAGCTAGGAAAGATGCCCTCCTAAACCTGTTATTTATAAACAAAAAAGGGTTTGTGAGAGATATGATGGTAGGTGGCTGCCCTTGCCACAGGATCATGAAATGGGTAATTTAAAAATGTTTGTTGTAATGAGGAAAACGGTCAGTGAAGTTGCTACCCTGGATTTCAACAGAGCTAACTCTAGGTGATTCAGTGAGCAAGTTACTAGTGTGCTGTTCCATGAGTGCTGTCAGTTTTTAAGAATCACCCTTTAAAAGTACAAGGGCAGGTGATCTCTCTGTGTTGAATGGCAAACAACCTGTGCAGAAGATGAGCTTAACTGAACAAGGAACTCCTCTTGAAACTTGGGAAGGACAAGAAATTGTATGATCTCTGGAAGCAAAGTCAAGCTTCACAGAAAATTACAGAGCTGTAGTTCACATATGCAGGGAGAAGATATGAAAGACCAGAACTTAATTAGAGTTGAAACCGGCCAGTGTTGTGTCAGACAAGGAAGGCTTTTTGAAGTACATTAATAACAAAGGAGATCTAAGGAAAACACTGGACTGGTATTTGTTGTAGATGATCACCTGACAAATGGGGGTGAAGAAAAAGTGGAGACATTCAGTGCTTTTTTCTTGTCTTGGTCTCTTATAATACTGACAGACCTTGGGCATCCCTGCCCTCTGATTTGGAGGACCATTACTGTGGGAACAGTGACTTTCTGTTTGTGTACATGGAGATTATAAGGGATTGGTTGAATGTTTGTAAGTCTGTGAGGACAGGGGGGTTTTGTCCCAGAGTACTGAAGGAGCTAGTGTTTGTTGTAGCATGACCTGTCTCAGTCACCTACCAAAGGTTTTGGGAGTCTGGAAAGTCCATGCTGACTAGTTCTAGTTTACAAGAAGGACATGAAGCAAGACCCAAGGAGACCTGTTAGTCTAGCCCTAGTACCTGGAAAAGTTACAGAGGAGATCATACTGGGTGCTACTGAAAGGCATTTAAAGTCCTTGAAATCATAGAATCACAGAATATCCTGAGTTGGAAGGACCCACAGGGATCGTTAAGTCCGACAAAGAAGGACTAGTGGGTGATGTGGTGGTTGGCGGCTGTCTTGGACATAATGACCGCGAAATGTTAGAGTTTTCAATACTGGGTGAAGTAAGGAAGGGTACCAGCAGAAGTTCCACCATGGATTTCCAGTGGGCAGACTTTGGCCTGTTAAGGACATTGGTTGACATAGTCCCTTGGGAGTCAGTCCTGAAGGACAGAGGAATCCAGGAAGGCTAGATGTGCTTCAAAAAGGAATTTTTAAATATTCAGGAGCAAGTGGTCCCCATGTTTAGAAAGACAAGTC
Source organism: Dasyornis broadbenti (assembly GCA_013397935.1). Taxonomy (NCBI): domain Eukaryota; kingdom Metazoa; phylum Chordata; class Aves; order Passeriformes; family Dasyornithidae; genus Dasyornis; species Dasyornis broadbenti. The sequence goes on along the minus strand of VZRN01005907.1, from coordinate 879,202 downwards.
ATTGGGGAAAAAACGCAGCCTGGCTAAACAGAGAACTTGGGCTGGGACTTCTGGGAAGGAAAGAGAATGTATTGTCTCTGGAAGGAGGATCAGATAACTTGGAAGGACTATAACAGTGTCACAAAGTCATGTAAGGGGAAGATTAGAAGGGCCAAAGCTCAACTGGAACTTGATTTGGTGGCTACATTAGACAACAAAAAAAAGTTTCTATAAATACATTGGCAGCAGAAGGAGGCTCAAGGAGTGTCTCCATCATTTGATGAATGCAGATGGTAGTGTAGTGACAGGGTATGAGGAAAAGGCAGAGGTACTTAATGCCTTCTTTGCCTCAAGCTTCAGTATGAAGACAAGTTTTCTTCAGGATACCTAGCCCTCAAAGGTGGAAGTTAGGGATAGGGAGCTGAGCCAAGATCCCATAATCCAGGAGGAGATGGTCAGTGTCTTGCTATGCCAATTAGACATTCACGAGTCTGTGGGCCCTGATGGGATGCACCCCAGAGTATTGAGGGAATTAGTGAAAGAACTTCTCAATCCACTGTCAATCACCTACCAGAAGTCCTGGCTAACTGGAGAAGTTCCAGTTGCCTGGAAATTAGCAAATGCTTCCTAGAAAATCTGACTGCTCATAGCTTGGATGGATGGATTCTGCAATGGGTAGAAACATGGCTGGATGGCCAAGCCCAGAGAATTCTGGTAAATGGAGCTAAGTCCAGTTGATGGCCAGTCATTAGTGGTATTCCCCAGCGCTCAATTTTGGGGCCAGTCCTGTTTAACATCTTTCTGTTTGATACGGACGTGGGGATTGAGTGTACCCTCAGCACTCAGGGGTGACCTCATCTCTCTCTACAACTACCTGAAAGGATACTTTAGGTAGTGGGGTGGAGACCGGTCTCTTCTGCCATGCCTACAGTGTGAGGACCAGAGGAAATGTCCCTAAGCTGAGGCAAGGGAGATTTAGATTAGACATTATAAATTCTTTTTTCACTGTTAGGGTAGTCAGGCATTGGAATAGGTTGCCCAGGGAGGTGATGGAGTCACCATCCCTGGAGGTGTTTAAGAGGCATCTAGACCTGGCACTGAGTGATATGGTTTAGGGGTTACCATGGTAAAGCTGGGTTGCTAGCTGGACTGGATGATCTTAAAGGTTTTGTCCAATCTTGATGATTCTGTGAACTCCTGACTATGCACAGGACAGCCCCAAGAATCACACCATGTCCGTGAGAGCATTGTCCAAACCCTTGTTGAACTGTGTCTGACTTGATGCTGTGACCACTTTCCTGGGGAGCTTGTTCTAGTGCCCAACCACCCTCTGGGTGAAAAACCTCTTCCTAGTATCTAACATAAAACCTCCGCTGTCACAACTTCTGGCTGTTCTCTTGGGTCCTGTCAGTGGTCACAAGGGACGTCAGTGCCTGCCCCTCCTCTTCCCCTTGTAAGGAAGTTGTAACTGCAATGAGGTCTCCCCTCAGTCTCCTCCAAGCTGAACAAACCAAGTGACCTCAGCTGCTCCTTGTATAGCTTCCACTCCAGACCCTTTACCATCTTGTTAGCCCTCCTTTGGCCATTCTCTAACAGCTTTATATCCTTTTTATGTTGTGGTGCCCAACACTGCACACAGGACTCGAGGTGGGGTTGCACCAGTGCAGAGCAGAGCGGGACAATTCCCTCCCTTGACTAGCTCATGATGTAATTTTAAAACAGAGTAAATAATAAACAGCAAGTTGGTAAAAGAGCTGAAAGGCATGTGCTGTGGGAAGTGGTAAAGGAATTTGGGTTTGTCTGGTTTGGAGAAAACTTGCTACAGGCTCCTGAGGAGGGTAGGTGGAGAGACAAGTGCTGGTCTTTTTTCCTGGTATCTAGTCACAGGACACGTGGGAATGCTTCTGAGCTGTGCTAAGAGAGATTCAGACTTGACATTAGGAAACATTTCTATATAGAGAGGAGGACAAACACTGGAGCAGGCTTCCTAGAGATAGGGTCGATGCCCCAAGCCTATTGGGGTTTAAGAGATATTTGGACAATGCCCTTATTTTAACTTTTGTTCAGTCCTGAAATGGTCAGTCTGTTGCACTAGTTACTCATTTTAGGTCCCTTCCAATTGAACTGTTCTATTTTAATCATTAACTTCATGATGCTTCTGTCTTTTCATTCCTCCAATCTGTCCAAGTCCCTCTTGTGGTACCCCCACCCTCTAGCATATCAGCGACTCCCTTCCTCAACATGCCATTATTTCTGATCTTGTTGAGCGTATGTTCTGTCTTTTTGCACCAGGTGACTAATGGCCTCTGAACACTATCAATCCCAGAATTGTCTTCTGAGGCATGCTTTTCATAAGTGGCCATCATGCAAATTTCAAATATTTGATTGTTTAACCTGGCCAGCTTGTCTCTGATCTTTCTTACTGGATGTGATCCAGTCCATCCCTTCCCCGTGTGGCTATAAGGGTGCTGTGAGACTGCATTAAGAGGCCTGCATCCTCGGAGCCTATAGTTTCATCACAGAAGACAGGTTCATAGGCTTGATTTTCCATCATTTAATGTCTGCCTGTTCCCAGTCGCCTCCTTGTCCTTCGAGTGCCTAGAAATGGCTTCCAAAACTTGGTCCGTAAAGCTACAAGGGACTGAGGTAGGACTGGCTAGCCTGTCACTCCACTGATACTCCTTCTTGTCCTTTTAGAAAGGTGATATATATATACACCCCTTCTTGTCACCGAGGGCATCATGCAACTGCAACAGTTTTTCATAGATGACAGGGACCAATCTTAAAATAACATACTTTTGTGTACAGGAAGAAGATGGACATTCAGTGAAAGAGAACTCAAGAGCTGAGAGAATCACGGTTTCTAGTTATTTGCACGTTTCCAGTAGATCCAGTGAGCTCTAGTCAGGCTTACTGCCCAGTTTGGTAGGTACTGGAGAAGATTAAATTAAAAGACTGTAGTTTCTGTCCTGGTGGATTTATGATTTTAAGGTTGGAAACTCTTATTTAAGAGTGAAGAAAGCAACAAAACAGAGCTGGAGAGAAATTTGTTAGAGGCTGGGAGTAGTGCTATTGAATGATAGATTAGCTTCATGATTGTGGTATGCAGAGGTGTGTCTTGCCAGCATCATTCTTGAATAATGACATTGAGTAGGTTAGTGCTGTCCTTCAAACTGTAGATGCTCTTGCTGTTATTTTGTGGATATTGCAGAGATCTGCTTAGTGGGCAGAGAATGAGAAGGGAAATTTTAGGAAGGGCAACAAGAAGGGTGATGGAGTGCCTCTTTTATTGTAACTCCTTCTGAAGAAGGAAGATGCTACAAAAAACTCAGTATGTGTGCCTAGATATTGAAAAGAAATTATGTCAAGTGGATAAGAACTTTGCTTTGTTGTCTTGAACAGTTTGTAACCAGAGAACTTTTCAGTAAAGCAAAAGTGAAGGATGCTACATTTGTTCAGAAAATGTATTTTAACAGTCTGTTAGGAGACTGTCAAAGGAAGATGAACTTCCCTTCTCATTGTGATACTTCATTTCTGTGTCTTTGTTTCCTGTATTCTGTTCCAGTTTGTGTTTTGTAATTGAGACATCCCCCTTTTGTACCATCAAGTATGGGAAAAATACTTTACAGCAATGCTTCCTAGGGCATAAAGCATAAGGGGACACTTGCTATACCGAATGTAAAACACGATTATCTTAGGCCATTAATTTTTACCCAGTACAAGGCTTGAACTTGGCATGAGAACATAATGTCTTAATTATACCAAAGCATCTCTTTTTAAAGAAAATGAGTAGTGCCACGGCCTAGTGCAGGAACACTAAACTGGCACCAGTGCCTGGAGACCCACATGTGGTTCCATCAGTCATATGACTTATAATACAGATTTACGTTGTGGAGACAGAAGGAACCTTCAACATCCTCAACTTTAATGTGGTTAGAATGTCTTCCCAATTGCAAACATAGCTGTCAGTGTGAGTCCAGTGAGTTGAAAAGATGTGCTCACTGGGATACCGGGTAAACAGAATGCTTGTACCAACTTAAAGAATGGGTAAAACTGGAAAATGGACTGGTACAGCCTGTTATATCAGAGAAAGATGCAAAATGTATATACTTGCCGACAGTAATCAGGAAAAGTATTGCTGAGCCCTGTGTGTTATGACCTAGAATTTTCAATGTTCCAAAGCAGAAATGCCAGTATTATGAGGATGATAAGGGTTTTGCAAATCTGCCCTCTTGTCCTTGTAACCTCTGAAGGAAATGGGATGAACAGCATGAAAAAGGTTGTGCTGTGTCAGACCAAAGGTCTGCCTGTCTTGGTAGTCTGTCTCTCACAGTGACTGGGTTTGGATACCTGGGGGGTACTGTAAGGATGAAGCAGTAATATAGTGACACTTCTTTTTAATGTTCTCTTAGCCCAGTGTCCTGTCTCAAAAAGATGTACAAACTTTCTTCAAGGCTGGGGAAAACTTTTTTGAACCTCTGGCTATAGTATTTATCCTGCAACTGGATTTAATTATATTTTTACAAGGGCATGTCCTGATGTTTGAAAACATCAAGTAAGGATTAGCATATATTTGTTTGTAATCAGTTTTCTTATTAATTTTCCTCTTTATAAGTAACTTGCTCTTGTCTTGGAATATTTTTTCCCTAATATCAGCATCCTGACATTGCTTCTTACTATGGTTTTTTTTCCAGCAAGGTTCTGGAGGTCTTGTTCTTTCTTTACAATGAGGCTTTTTTGACTTGTATACCTATGCTCAGCCAACAAGTCCCATGTAATCTACTAACCCATATAAGTAATTTTTCATAAGCTTCATACTGTAGAACTTGTCATTTAGCCTTTAATTGTGCTCCTGCATGAAAATCCCCAGTATTCCACATCCATATGCATTCAGTTCTAGTGTCTACACTTAAAGTATTCTTCAGAGTTACAGAGTAACTGTAAGAGTCACCTATGGTACTCCTTATAGAGTGTTCTTATATTGCTATTCAGGCTTCATATACTCATATATCCAAATATGCTGCTAGCCTTTGCTGCCCAAATGCTGCTGTAACACTACCATGGGAGGTGATGTTCAGGCAGCTGAATCTAAACCTAAAGTTCTTACCACTGCTTTTCGATGTACAAGGTCCTAGAAAGTAAGAAAAACTTTTTAATTCCAAAATTTATTGCATTTCCCTTAGCAGTATTACAGTGCAATTTTGTATCAATCATAATTTGCAGTACTTAAGAGCTCAGTCTGTTTAATTTTATCAGAAGAGGTGGTAGAAAAACCTTTATGGAAATGGAAATACTAAGTAATGAACCTGTGTGGTAGAAAACCCTTTATGGAAATGGAAATACTAAGTAATGAACCATCTTTTGTCTTGCAGATGGGCATAAAAATGAACTTGGAGCTAAAGCCTAGATTGCCTAGATTGGTGCTTGTGAGATTTCTTTGCTGGAGGTGTTTCTAAGAGGGCCATGACCTGAGACTGGTCTGGCCTGACCAGAGCCCTTGGGCACTGCTGAAGTCCTTGAACTTCCCCTCAAGTTTTGACAACACCAGACAGGGAGCCAAAGCTACCCTCAGCTGCATTTTAGCTTCCTCCCTCTGTCAAAGAGGGCTCTCCTAGAGATAGCTCACAAACTGATCTACTCAAAGTCTGTGAAGAGCTGCCTTGTGCATGTCCCAAATATGTTATGAGGTTATAAGATTTAACTGTTTGGTAGGGATTGGACTCTGGGTTCTTGGGACTCTATTTTAAAGGTAACATGTAAATAAGAACAATTTCTGCTTGTATTCCTCTGTCTTAAGATGTGTATTCTCTGAATGAGGCTCTCGAAGAATCTGTGTTCTGATTGTAGAAACTGGAAATAAATCAATATATGAAAGAAGTGTTTTATCTGATATAAAGTGAACTGAGTTGAGAGTGGGGGAAGAGAGGTTTTGCTGTCATCTGACTAGATTTACAGTATTGGGCTGTCCATTAATCTGCATGCTTCCGTGACCGTTTCCGTAAGTATAAAGTATAAACTGTAATCTGAAGGTCTGTAGGGAGTTACTATGCTTTTCTTCCTTTGAATTGCAAACTTGAGTGAAGGATCTGAGGTAATTTATCATGTCCATTCTTTGGAGTTTTTTGTAATGATTTTGTTTCCCAGTTTGTCAGGATGTTGTCTTTAGACAAGTGAGATGCTCCCTGTTCAGAATTTGAAACAATTCCAGAGTTTCTTAAGTAGCCTTTCATTTCTAAGTCACTGCTTCAGATCTATCCAGTCCCAAATGGGATGTCATTTAAATAAGCAGGTCAGTTTCAACTGATAGTTTAATGGATATCTATTCATTTTGCCAGCACTAACATCCTTTTAAGATAGATTGGCATTATTCCTTTTTACCATGAGAACAGTGATTTCAAAGATCAGAGAATTTTGAATTTTTTTTCACCTATGCTTGTGTCCCAGTATTAATAGCTGTGCATATTTGTGGAAGTAACAACATAGAAATCCCTTTACCTTAACTGTTCCAATGAATAAATTGTAAAAAATTAGATCCCAAGTGGACTGAATATTTTTAAACAAAAAGATGAAGATCCTTTGGAACTGGCTTCAAATTTTTAACACTATATTGGGGATAGAGGGTTTGTCTGATTTGTAAAAGCAATTATTTTTGTCTCTCATCTACAAGCTGCACCTGTGAGAATTGGGAAGCATTCCCAATGAAATATGCTGATTTTTAGTAGGTACAAGGATTTGAACCAATAGATTGTCTTATGGGAAGGGCTCAGATTTGGCAAACTATTGCTAATGTCATAAATTTCACATATCTAAAAGTTATTACTAGCTGGTTCAGTCTTACACCTACTTCCAATTTTGTAATTTTTTGAGTAATGGAGCATTTCATTTGATAATTTGATTAATTTCTGCTTAAAGAAGAAAAGCTGAATGATTCTTGTTTACATGTCCTTCATTTTACATCCCAGGGCTGAGAATTTTCTCAGTTCAGTTTGAATAACTGGTGGTAAGTTTGATAACGGGGCTGACTGTGACAGCGTTTATCAATTTTGCTGTTTTCAAACCATGCTTGCTTCATGCCTTTCCAGTTCATAAAATTAAACTGAAACTACAGATGAATACAAGTAGACTTGCTACATATTAATGGAGAATTTCTCACATCTAAATAAAAGGGTATTTCAAATCTGGGGTACAAAAATTTCAATTTTTGTTCTCTACTGGCGTAGAGCAATTTTCCAGTAAGAACAGATACTTAGTAATAGTTTTAAAATGAAACATGTTGTAGAATTTCAAAATAGTAAACTACATTAATCTCATTCATTTTTAGTGGGGGAGTGACAGGGAGGTATCTGAATATGAGAATATGGGCAGATCTTAGGAGCTGCTGCAATAGGGCAGATGTAGCACACAGATTTTGCAAAGCACACGTTAAAAATTGTACCTGGAGAATTGTACCTAAAGATTGGAGAAATCTTCTTCTAAGGAGTGTCATAGCTCACAGACTGCCTTGAGGTGCAGTGATGCCAGACCAGTGGTTCTGATAAACTAACGCCAGCACTGATGCTGATGTTTTCCTAGTAATTTTTGACACCAGCTTCCTGGTGGAGAGGTTCACCAGTGTTGCCTTAGGGCTCTTCTTCAACCTACTTCACAAAATAATTTGCAAGTGCTTGGACTCACCCAGCCATCCTCCATGGGGAAACACATGTTCCCATTTTGAGCCAGACACTCCTACTGCTGAATGTTGTATGGTGAGTAAAAGAAGTCCTGAGTTTTCTTTCTTGGCTGTCCAGTGACCTGCAAGGGGAGCTTTCATGAATCTTTTATGCCTTGCTGGTCCTTTCAGATACTGTGGAGACAGGAAGAAGGGAATAAGAAGTGCAGGGTTTGATTCCTGGGTGGGGAGAGGGAGCCATGGGGTATGGCTGTTGTTCTGCACTCAAAACAGTGCAGAGGCTACCTGGGAAAGGCGGCATTTCACCCTCCTCACCACATTGATAGGCTGCATGACTCTAAACCATGGGCTTCATGTGCTTACATATTTATTTAGACATTTAAACAAGAACCTTGTTCAACACCCCCACCACCCCCCAAATAACAAAGAAAACAAACCAGAAGATTTGTGCTCTGATTACAAAGCTGCAATTTGAGTGGCCCATGTTGCTGTAATCAGTTCCCTTCTGCATGTACAGTACAATGCAGTTAGGCACTTGCATGATTTGTTGTTGGGTTTGAGAGTTGTGTGTCTCACAGCCTGTCCATCTGCCCCCTTTCACACCAGGTTCCTGCCTTAGTGCAGGACAGTTGAGACTCGCTGAATGTACAACTGCTGGCTTGGGTTTTTTCTTCCCCTCACTTAGACTGACTTCAAGCTTTATTTACTGCACAGCATCCAGACTCCACTCTGAAGAGGAAAGTAATTTCCTTGTTAGTGTCTTCAGGGTACCTCCTGCTATGACAGCTTAGAATGTTAATGAATTAATGTGCTGAGCATTTGGATGTTATTGTCACCCTTATTGTATAAGTGTGGAGTTAAAACTGAAGCAAAACCCAGGAGTTATCTCTGAATTTGAGGGGCCTAAGATGAGATACCCAGACACTGGCAATTTGTAGGGACTTACTTTGTACTCTTGTAAGATCAAACCACATTTCCTACAAATTTCCATAACAGCTGTGAGTGCTCAGAGCTTCTGCACATCCAGTCGCAATTACTGATGAGGTGAGGAGCGCTGTCCTTGTTGCTGAAGTCTCCCTCTGGCTTCTCAGCTAAGAGAGAGGTGGCAGCAGGCAGGCATCTCTCCAGGGCTGGTGGTCAGTTGCTTTCATCATGAGAACTTTGTCCTGACAGCTTCCTGCTTTGTCCTTTCCGTCATTGGGTCTGACTCATTTGCTGCTAATCTCCCTCAGTTCTTACCCCTCCCCTCTCTGGAGGTGTGTATTCTGTGCTCTGTATAAATTTATAGAGTCTCAAGGAAAATGATAAACTGTGTAATCATTTGATTTAGCATTATTATAAAGTGTATGCACCAAGGGACAACTTAGGATGGCAAGTAAGGGATTTCTACCTTTTTGAGTATTTTTATCTGTAACCAGATAGATGTATATCTGTGTGCATATATTATTTCTTTTTGAGCTAGGACTTTTTGATATGTATTCACTTTGTATTGGAGTTTCCTTACAAAGGTGTTTTAATTTCCCCAAATATGTTTTGTCTTTGGAAATACTATGATTCCTGGACCTCAAAGGAATTGAAAGAGCAGTCCAAATGCATAGTACCACAGAGAATCAGCTGTGAAATAACTTGTCTACTGCATCTCAAGAAAGAGAAATAGGTAGGTGAAAACTTGCTGTTGAACAGCCAGATTTTATATACTTTTACCTGAACATCATAGGATGATAGGAATTTTGACTCATGTCTTGCAGTGATGTTTCAAGTATTGTCCGTTTGATCCTTTTCTCCAAACTACAAAGTAATGATTGTCTAGTGACGTAAACCTGACTGCTGTTTAACAAATGATAGGCTGCCTGCTAATGCCTAATTCAGTAAAGTTTTAAAATATCAGAAGTCTTAGTGTATATTTTGGAAGAATGCCCTTGGAACAGAGATCCTTTTTGGAATCAGAATCAGTCATCTGACTGAGCTGTCTTGGAAAGAAGGAGAAGGGTACAAAGAGAAAATGGTATTATTGTCTATATTATCCTAAGTTTTGTTCTGTTCTCTCCATGGACTCTCGGTCTACATCTGATAGAGAAATTAGTACATCTTTAAAAAAAAACAGGAAGACAAACACAACCAACCTCCCTCTACGAGCTTTTTTAGTGTTTGTTTGTTAGATGTGGGTTGGCAGGCTCTGTTTGCAGATGAATACCCATTTTCTGATGTAAACAGATTCCATTAACCTGAAAGATGAAAATCAGAATGTTTGAATTTCTATTAATACCATCTGGGATTGGATGGGTAGCTGCAATTGTGGTTTTCTTATCCTTGCAGTAAAGTATTGTGGTCCACATCATTCTTTACTCACACATTACACCTCACACCTGTGCTAAGTGGGCATTTTCTGAGCAAAGTGCATTGTTTGCTCAACAGAAGCATAAAAGATGACACATGGTATGTTGCTGTACACCTTATCTTCTCTCTGCTAATCACTGTGCATAAAGTGATGATGGTGCACTACTATATGACTCAGAAACAACTTTGCTGAAAACCACAATTTATTTTGGGTAAGTTACATCCCACCTGTATGTATACTTAAATGTAACTGTGTATTTGTTCCTGGGAAGAACCCAAATGCTAGTCACAAACAACTGGCAACTGGAGGCATCAGAACTGGTATATTCAGAATGTGTCTACTCTGTCATTCTGCAAGTACCTCGAGTGTTTAGGATATGGATGAGTACAACTTCTACAGCACGTCACTGAACTACTGCTGGTAATTGAAAATTTGAATACAGTGTTCCCTGGAGAGTTTGTGATGGAGCTCAAGAGGTTAATATGTAGTTATGTGATGATACTATAATTTTATATGCATCTGCAGATACTGCTAATAGACATTAAAGTGGGCATTTACATCCTTATTATGGGTCAGTACTTGATGTCATAATAAAAAAGTCACATCAGAAAAGTACAGGATAAAATCTGATTATGCACATTTTGGAATGTAAATGACTTTAAAATTCAAATTGTCACCTGGTGGGAGGATCAGGAAGGAGTCAGAAGAAGGGCAAAGGGGCAAAGCTGTGAGACACAAGGGGCAAGATAAAGGACGAAGAAGATACAGGCTGGAGTAGGCCTTTGCTTGAGTAGTTTATATCCATATGAATACTATACCCCATTACTTAAGCCCTTCATGTCATCTCATTAAACATAAACTTGAGTGAAAAGTGAACTTTGTAATGTGGTGTGAAGGTCAGTAAACTCCAGATCTTCTGTCTTTCCACAGAGTTCAAATCTGCTCAGTGTTGTGAAAGCTAAAAGATCATGTGGCTTAATGCAGGGTGTTCATTTAGAAAGTAACATCATAGCTAAGAAAGTGTCTAAGGCAAGATAACAGCTGAAACTCTCTCATGAGGCTGCCCTAAGTAAATATACAAGTAACTCTGCAACTACTGGCTCCAGAACCAGAGGAGGGGAGGGTACTGAGGAGACAGACTTTGAATCATGAAGGGCTGAGTAGCTTAAAATCAGAGGAGGAGACAGACCTTGAATACTGAAAGGCTGAGTAGCTTAAAATCAGAGGAGAAGTACCATGAAGGCTAGAGCAGCATGTATGACACATGTGCAGCTGCATACATCAGGACAGTGAGTTCAGTTGCAGATGCACTCAAAGGGTTTCCAACATCACCTTGAGTGTCTGTGGGAGCTGAAACCCTATAGCACATAGAAATTGGGATGGGTGTTGACTTTCTATTTTTACACTACTTTGTCATCCAAATAAATCCCAAAGCTCTCTAAAAAGTCTTTGCAGTTGGCTGAAATTTTAGGGATGTTTTCTTTGTTGGAAATACAGGGTGCAAGGCCATAAAGTAAGGTAAATGGTTCACGACTGCTGAAAGGAAAAGCCTTGTCCTTCCATCTCCACTTTGTTGTTTCTTCATGCTTGGCTGTAAGCTCCTGCTGCTTACCTTTAGTGCCTTTGACTCCTCTGAGTCACATCAACCACTTCAACTGGTAAAAATTACTTGATTTTTGCTAGGTTAGTCAGTTGACTTGACTCAATTGATGTGTGCGAGGAGGGCTAGAGGCAGCCCGAGTCATCATGGCAGGACTGGGACTGGGGAGTTGAGTGGGCTGGGAGAAAGTCCTGGGCATAATGGTTTGAATGAGGGAGACACACAACTGGCAAGCACCGAGGTTTTACCTTTGGTTCCATCGTTTACAGATTTGTGCCACCCATGGTCTTCAGGGATTCAGCAGCTCATAGGAAATCCACACAGTGCAAGGCTGTAAGAGATGCTTTGAGGGGGTTTTAAAGTCACAAGGAACTGCCTTGCCAAGTACTGTGTGCACCTCTTCTCCCAGGTGCTCCTTAAGGGGTTGACACTATCTTTAGCTGAGGTGAGAAGGGACATTTCTTGTGACATAACTGCTTATGCTTCCTAAATAGGGATTATGATTGAAAGGGACTTGCCTGCTCTAAAGAACCCAAAGTGTCTTTTACATGGGTGTCTTTCCTTTAGGGGTCTGATTTGTTTATCTGTGAAGCACAATGAATGATGGGGCAAAATGATTGAAATACTAAGTCTCTCTACATCATGTTGCATGTGATGAGAACCAGCCTTTCTGGTGAATGAGAATGTTATTGAAAAAGCCATCTGTCTTTTGCAACAGCTTTCAGTAAAAGTACTGAAATGTCGAGGCCCACAAACAGCCTGCTTCACATGTTTCTGGGATCTGATTAAGACAATTTTCTCAGGAAAACAAGAGGCACAGACAGAAGTTAAAATTTTGCAAGGATTATATGGCAAATCTGTAGCAGGCCTGACAGGCTTTTGAAATTGCATCACTAGAGGCTTTAGATTTCTGTATCCCTACACTAATGAGGTGCAAATAAAACTCCAAGATCCACTCCAGTCAGTGGATCAGTCAGACACCAAGCGGGCTGGTGGCAATCAGTCTCATACTGAATCATTTAGTGATTAATGGATCCTAGTTTGTGAATGGACACATCCCCTGGCTCGGATCGCTTTTGGCTGCTGAGAGAACAGGGATGGAGAAGTCCATCCCCCTGTTTGCAATTAGTGTTTGTTATTAAATGCTGACAGTGTGTTCTCTCCTTTCATGTATCTCATCTTTGTTTATGCACTGGATGTTGGCACAGGCTTCTGTGCTGTAATGTCTTGAATTAGCTGCTGTTGAAAGGAGTCCAAGGAGCAGTGTGCTCAGAGGAGGACAGGAGGGTGGGAGAGTGGCTTGGCACCAAAAGAGCAGGAGTAATTCTGAGGGAAGGATGAAAATGGGTTTTGTTGAGTGGGAGGCTGGCAAGGAGCAAGCAGCAATGAGTCCGTGCACATCTCTGCTCTCATATGCGATGCCAAACACCTTGATGTGTGTAAGGAGCTAGATAGAAAGTGTAACTGACGGCAGGAAGGTGACATAGCGTTGGAAATGGTTTGGTAGAAGGTGATTTTAGCAGACATGGTATCTTCAAGTAGATAGATGGTGCTTGAGTTAGGAAGTGTGGGACCTTAGAGAAGGAGACTGCAATCACTGGAGATCACCATAGGGGTAGAAATACACAGAGAAGTGATAATAGATCTCAAGCTGTCTGTGGAGGATGAGGAAGAGATTAAAAGCAGAGAGAAGAATGGAGAAAAAAACCCCTGTAATCTCTGGACCCCCAGCTAATTTGAAGGGCATCAGCAGGTGCGTAGGACAAGAGTGGCATCAGCCCTCCCATCGAGAGAGCAGACTTATTCCAGTCTCTGGGGTTTACACAGCACCTAAGAGGTTTAAGATGCAACATTTGGGCTAAATACTAGGGCAGGCACAACGGCTGCATCTCTCTGCCCCTCTCTATGATGCTGCAGCAGTGTGTGGCACAACAAGCAGTCTGAATTGGCCATTTTGTAGGTCAGGTCTTGCATCTGTTTGTGTGATGAGAGAAAACGTGCCAGGATCTACAAGGAGCAGGTATAGTTTGGTTATAGAAGGGCAGCACTTTGAGCTCTGTCTCCCGTAGCCCATCTGCTCGGAATGGCTACAACAGCTTATTTTAAGATGAGACATAAAGCCAAAGCAAGTTGATGGTTTTTTTCTCTGAGAACTAGATACCATATCTGCCACTCCTCACCTGCTTTCTTCAATATGGGGATGAAATGTTAAATAGGAATAAACAATTCATCTTCTTGGAGTGCTACGCTTGAGTATAACGCTTATCATGTTTCTTCATGCAGTGGAAATAGACAAGGAAGGGTGGCATGAGGCCAGGTTTGCCTCTGTTGGATGCACTCATTCACTGTATCAACCTGTGGCCTGACTGGTCACAGACTTGTTTCGTGCATCTGAGTCACATTCCTAAAATACAAGTAGCTTTGGCAATTGCACCAACTAGAGCCTTGATGTTCACTGATCACCCAGAGTGGAGTGGAATGAACAGCATTATCAGATACTATTTATTGATCACCAGGTGATCTGTGTGTAGTTGCCCCTCTGTGTTTTGCTGTTTTGTCCTGTGAATATTTTGCTCTAGTCTCTGCAGACTTTGTTCTAGAGTATCTTTGACAGTGCAACAGACTACTTCTAGTTACTTCAGATATTTTGGATGCATAGTTCTGTTAATCCAGAGCTCATTTGTTGGAGCAAATTAAAGTCCACATTACCAGAAGGATATTTTGCTCCAGTCACTGCTCATCTAGCCCAGCTGGAGTGAGCATCTTTATCTTTTTTCCATCTCTTAACTTAGTCTATCCTGGTCTTCCCAGCCCTCTGATTCTGTTCTGCCACTGCTTCTCCCCCATAGCCCACATTTCAGATGTGGCTCTTTAAAAGCGATCTCTGTCAATATTGGTCATTAATCTGTTTCCATTTTTATTTATAAAAGAAAGAGAGAGAGTGAGAACAGAACAGCAGCAGTAGCAGGGCAATTGCAGATGAATAATGAAAGGATTCATCACAGCCATACCAGGATATATATATTTTTTGCAGCCAAGCGAGACGGATTCCCATCACAGCTCGGGGACTCGTTCCACACAACCACTCATCTTTCATGCTGGGGGGAAGGGAAAGGTGGAGACAGTATCATTATGGATGTAACAGGGCTCTGAAGTGACTGGTCAAGGTTGGTACTTCAGTCGCAAGGAATCTGCTTACAGGAATTTTCTTTCCAGCAAGTGTTATTGCCTGGTAAAGTGGCCTTCTACAGCAGCAGGCCACTTGTGAAAGGGAGGCTTAGGATTTGCTAATGGGGATGCTTGCTAAGCATTCGAGTTACCAAGAAAGGACAGAGTGTCCAAGTGAGGATTTCATAGGAGTGACAAACTTACCTGAGACAGAATGAGGGACACATTGGGCAATGCAAGTGTCAACTCTTTCTCACATTTTTGTCACTTGAGCCCCCTCTCAAGTTTTCTATCCTATCAACAAACAGCTCTCAGCTTGCCCTGCACCATCTAACTTTACAAATCCATCTGTCCTGTTGAACATAAATATTTTTTTCTTGTTGTTCCCTTTTAGTAGGTTAGGTAGATGAAAATTTGTTGGATGGGAATGTCGAAGCATTCTGGGGTCCAGAAGGACACTGTGAAGCCAGAAGGGAAAGAACTGCTATTTATAAAGGATGAAAAAAACCCAACAATAACCAACCAACCCAAAAAAACTACCCCACAAAAAAACAAAAAAACAAAAAAACACCAAACACAAACAAACAACAAATTCCTGAAATATGTCTGATTGATTGGGGTGTGCACTCAAATCCAAAAAGGTCTCTGTCTTCTCCAATCTTCCAGGTCCAGGGTAGCAGTGTTGGTACTTCAATGCTGTTTGACCTCTACGTGCCTGGGTGCACACAGATGTAGTGCTTACATTCCTCCACAGCTGAAGGGATAGTCTGACTCTCCAGCCCTCTTGTGCTTGTAATGAGGTGATCCAGGCAACACAGTTGCCATCTGAGGCAGAGATGAGCAGTGCTGAGTAATTCTCAGATGCAGAAGTGCAATTACTCTCTGCTCCTGGGGCTTGGAGGGTCTAGGTTTAAAGAAAGCAAGCATAACATGTGACTATATTTTTCCATCTAGGAAAGCATAAAGCAAGTTAAAGGTTAAAGGACAGGATAGCCTTATTTCCAGGTTCTCCAATGGCCTGTACTGCTGGTTATCAGTTCCACTTCTGGAGACTGCATCAGCCCCTAAAAAGCTCAAAAGTCCTTGTCCTAAGGGACTGTATATTTGTCAGGCCTCTTCGCATCCTGGAGTACTTCATGCACCTCTGGCAAGGTATTAACATCAGGGTATTTCTGTATTAAATACTTCTTCCGCTCAATTAAAGCTGCCGGAGGCAATCCCAGTTGTATGGGAGGGTGCAATATAATACTAGAACTGAAGTGATCCTTGAAAAAGTGTCTTGGTTTGAAAGACAGGTGTCTGCTATGGAAGGTGGAAACCCACCTTAGAATAGAGGATATGACCCCCCTCCCTCCAAATTGTGATAACTTTTGAAACCAAGGGCTCTCAGGCAAAGATATGGGAAAAGGAATAACAGTTCTTTACTAGTATCTATAACGAGGAAAACAAGCAACAACAACAGTCATAATAACAGACCAACCAGAAATCCGGTGGCAGCTTCTCTAGGCTGCCAGA
Organism: Dasyornis broadbenti; assembly: GCA_013397935.1. NCBI lineage: Eukaryota > Metazoa > Chordata > Aves > Passeriformes > Dasyornithidae > Dasyornis > Dasyornis broadbenti. The sequence goes on along the minus strand of VZRN01005907.1, from coordinate 862,933 downwards.
CACCATCCCACCACCTTTGGTGCAGCTACACTCACGGCTGGCAGGGGAGAAAACAAGGCAGTGCTGAGCTGGGTCCCGGCAGCAGCAGTGAAAAGAAGCAAATCCTCTTCTGACACCCTGTTAGTCAGGGTGGTGGTAGCAGTCCAAGTGAAAATTATTCTGCTGAAGTGGTGATCCTGTAGAAAAATCTGGTCTCTGCCTGAAAGTCCAGTGATAGCTCTTGTCCTCTGGGAGTCCAGTAGGCCAGTGCTCCCAGGGTTTCCAGAAGCCATGTTATATCCAGGTGGGAATGCTTGGCTCGTCCCCCCTGGGCGGAGCATCTTACAATGGGATGAGATAATTCCATGAGTCATGCGGTGGGTTCCTGATGGCCCATTAACAGAGATAGCCCTCTGAGGGAGTTATCAGGGGTGAGTCATAGATAACAAACAGTGCCCCACTTGCTTTAACAGCTTGTGGAGGTAGTAATAGCACCTATATTGCAACCTAGGACAAAGAGTAAGACAAGCAAATCTGTTGCTTTCTTGGGCCCTTAGGACTGTCACCATGGCAGGGAGAAAAAAAGCTGTGACCCTTTCTATTCCAGACCCTGCTAGTGCTCAGTTTTTCCTGTATAAAATCACAGCTCTGCCAGCAGTAGAGGGATCAGGGAAAAGTGACACGTTTCTCAAGTAGCCCCTCCATTTCCCTTTTGTACCCAGAGAATGCAATGCATTAGAAGCTTAGACTCAGTCTGTATTTTTTACCATTCCTGCTCTAACACATATCTCCCTTTGGGAAACCATTTGGTCCATTTCCCTATATTCTGGCACAGGTTTATGACATGTCATTAAGAATGGGATGTCATTCAGTTTGGCTACATGATCCAGCTCCATTTACACATCCTAGCAGGTCTCTTTTCCCATCCCTAGATAAGGACTCTCGGTTGCTCAGCATCCAGAAGGGTTTTCTGTTGAATATGAAAATTCTTGGGATATACAAAAGGAGGAAGCTTCTATATGGGGTGCTTGCTTATTTAAAAAGAAAAAAAAAAGTGCTTCAGCCATGATAGATCTCATTGTTGTACAGCTGCAGAAGTTGATTCTTATATAGCTTGTGTCTTCTTACTTTTTTCCTGAAGGAACCTTTTTTTGTACCCCATAGGATCAGGTCCCTGAAGGTGGTTAAGAAACTGTTATTGCTAATGGTTACCTCCTGACCTTGGTTGGATATAGCCAAATATTTGGATGCTAAGGGAAAACAAAAAACTCCATCAGCTTACTTGCGCTTATAAAACTGAGTTGCATGGGCAGGTGAGAATCCTGAGTAGTTCTGAAAATGCTATGTGGCTTCTGTTTTTCTTGGTGCTGTTATGAATTATTAATGAAAAGCTTGCATAGTCACAGCCTGGGAGATTGCCTTGCTTTTAACGGGTACTTTCTGGATAGATATAAACTTGATACATAAAAAAAAGTGTAGAAACATGTTAGTGGAAGAGAAAGTTCTCATCTGACTCCTACCAGGGGATGGTTTATGAGTTCTCATCCCTCCAGTCGCCTTTGCCCTGGTGATACTCTGACTGAATTCTTTTGTTTCAAGTTTTCAGTGGCTCCCTGCAGCGACTAATTTAGGGCATTCATTATTTGGTCTCCATGTCTATTCTGTCTAGACCCTCCCCTTCCTCCAAACACTCCCAACCAAACCAGTAGCTTGTGACCGCATTCTGTTGAAGGTCCCAGTTTCTAGGGCTTCTTGCTGAGTACCCACACATACAGGCAGAAGCACCATGGCACAAAGTGATGACCAATTCTCTATCACAGGGTACCACTGAGATATTTTGCATTTAAGTAACAAAGGTAGATTTTCTTCAGCCTCAAAAAATCTGTAAAATATTGCAAGTAAGAAAATCATTGCTCTTGCTGAAGGCTTGTGATACAGCAGTATGCAGTTTTTTACTGAAGGTGTCTCCTCCCGGACATGTAGCCTCTTCTCAATTGGAAATATTTAACACCCTATTAGTTTCTGATGTGTGCTTTAATGTATTGGTTGTCTCGATGTTCCCTGAGAGGCTTCGAATTATGAGGATATAACCAGGTACAGGTTTGCATAACCTTCTTTGTAATGCTTCACTCTATCTGGTCCAAACTTAGGTTATTTTAGTGTGAGTGTGCTGAAAAATTTGCACAGTATCAAGTGAATGGTGGATGAAGAGCTCTAAACTCCTCCAATAAAGGCTGTATCAAGAAAAGTGATTATTTACAAAATATTTAAAAAGTGCTTCTATCAGGGAGATGTAAGAAGTGTTCTTTCATCAAAGTGTCTGAGGACCGAGGTGCCCTGAGCTACTGCAGTAGCCTGTGGGATCATTGTAAACTCAGCCTTTCCTCACTTTCTGTACAGCTAGTCTCAAGAAGGCTTTGGTCAATATTGAAGTTCATCTGACCCTAAAGCTTTGCAGACTTTGAATAGGAGCATTTACTGTTCAGAAAACATACTGTCCAAGCAGAGAAGGATGTGAGTGTAGCCTACAAGTAGTAAAGGTGAGGAAGCCAGGATGATACATGATCTGTTATGACATCAGTGTGAAATAAAGTGGCAAAAAAGAGATACTGTTAAACTGTTGATTACTGAATTAATTGTCCTTAACTTTCAGGACCTGAGCCAGGGTATCTCAAGACACTAGCTGAAGCACACTGAAAGTCATCAGGGAAGATACATGTATGAAGGTACGTGGAGGAAGGAAGAAGAATCAAGATAAGAGACAGATGTGTTTTGAGTAAAGATCTAGCTGGAGACCAGAACTCACATTTTGGAGATGTTAATAGAGAAATATGATTTGGGTTGAAAGCTGAGTAATTATTTGTTCCTTATGTCTTAACCTATTGTCCACCTTCTTTGAGTTTTTTCATTTTGAAAGCCAGACTGCCCTGCTGACTGTGTGCATGCATTTCGTTCTGTGTAAGCCCTACCAAAGCAGTGGGAGCCAGCTAGAGAATGGTGTTTGCCTGTCCCCAGACTGCTTCCCTTGTGTTCTTTTTTTCTGGTGAAGGAGGCACAAGAGGAGACCCAGGCTCAGTATAGATGCACTTCAGATTTCAGGTCTGAGCTGGGGAGATGCTTTGCTGGTGACAGTGGCATGGTGGTAAGTGTTGTTCTGCTTTCTGCAGTCTCCATTATTTGCGCTTCAAAACTCTGTTTTCAATGAAAAGGTCCCTCTTTCTAAGAGCAATGTAAGAGGCCAACGTACTGCCTGTGGGAATAGTATTTTCTGGGCCAATGCTACTGAGTGGCAGCAGTTCTGCAGTGTCTTCCCTGAACGGGTCAGTTGCCCTAGTTGTTGCTTACCCAGGCCTGCTCTCAGGTGACTCCTTCCTGTGTCTGATGGCATGAATGCAAAGTGGATCTTCTCTTGCTGATTCCTGCAGCAGTGAGAAGAATTGAGGAGTTGTAATAATCTCAGCCAGTTTCTGCTGTACATTTCTGATTAAGCACCTGAAGGCAGTGCTGGCATCAGGGGCATGGAGCTGTTGAATCTTAATTTATCTGGGTCTAAAAAGCTGCAAAACAACTGGTTTAGCTGTCCTTGTCTGCAATAACTATGGTGACTGGTGGGTTTGGCTTAGCTAGGACAGACATTTTGGGTTCTGTCTGAGGAAGCATTTGAGCTCAGGAAGCCTTATAAGGACTGAAAGTCTGGTAAATGTGCTAGGCCCTCCATGTATGTTTTGCTCAAGAGCAGATGTCCCAAGTGCAGAGATAGTTTTTTTCAAAAAAGTTATCAAGAAAACACAGACAACTTTTCTAATGCTTTTAACATGAATACACAACATCAAAGCAGTATTAGCACCTCAATTCACAAAGTGAAGGAGAGATCAAAAGCTATTTGCCCTCAATTGCTATTAGTGGAAGTTACCCTCCTTCATTACTCCTTTCCTCCTGCAAGTCACTGGAGTAGAGAAGATGATTTAGTGGCAGGGTTCTGGATGTCTCATCAAAAGCCAAGGCATGACTGGGACAGTGAGACTGGCTCATGCTAGCACGAGATGAAGATCTACTTAAAGGTGTCTGATCTGTGTCGCTTTTGAGGATAGGTAGAGTTTCATTCCTTGTATTTGGAATTTTTCAGAGGTGCAGGATTTCCATTGAAATTTCAGGGAACACGGGTGTCTTCCATAGGCTCAGCTGAGACTTACCAAATACTCCAGCTCTCCTAAATAAGTTGCTGTCTTGCTGATCTGTACACAGAACCAGAGGCTGTAAGAAGCATGTGTAAACAAGGTGTCCCAATGTGTTATCTGTCAGTCCCTGAATTTCTGTTTGCCTCAGGAGAGTGGTGAGAAGCTGGGCTGCTTAGTTTGACCTTGCTTTTTAGTTTTCCCCCTGTTTTTTGGTTTGTTTGTATGTGTGTGTATGTGATTGTGTTTTTTGTTTGTTTTCCTCTTTGCACGTGGCTCTAATTGATCTTGAAAAGAAGGGGCAGTTAAAGAAGATGTTAAGGTGAAATGAAGCCATAACTGTGACTGGAGACTTTTATTAAGTGTGGCAAAGTTCCCTGGGCTGTGTATAAATTGTTTATTGATTTTGGTATGGCTGGCTGCTCGGGAGTAATCACCCGCAGAACCACTAGAGAGCGAGCAGAGAGGAGAGGGCTTTGCCAGGTCTCTGCTGCTTCCTGCCCCTGTCTGCTCTTCCTCCTGCCTGTGCTGGTGGTCTCCTCTTTAACCTGTAAATGAGCAGCCCCAGCTGGTTGACTCCTGTGGCCAGCTCCTGCAGCCCAGAGTGGGGCTGTGCCCTGCTGTTCCAGAAATGGCTGGTGAAAGAATATGGTAAGGGAAGATATGGCTTTGGTGCATATATCATATGAGGAATGGTATTGCTGAGGTTTAAACTGCCCTTTGGCTCTTCCACCTCTTGATTGTTACAGACAGAGACCTGTCTGTGACAGTCAGCAAGGTTAATCCTCTCTGAGCCTGCCTAACTATGGGGCAGGTCAATTTTGTGACAGGGCAGAGGTGAACATGTTCATGTTTCTCAATTGTGTCTGTGCCGTGAAGTTTTGCTTCAGTATCACCTGCTTACTTTCACTTGCATTTTTCGTCTACCAAAATTGCAGGATACTATGTGCAGTGAGCTAGCCTGCCTCCCCCGTGCCTGTCTGTAAACTCAGGAAAACTTCAGCCCCTTCTAATTTTTCCTTTGCTTTTTGTTACAATTTTATGGTGGTATTTCTGCTCTATTTCAGTAAACCATTTTATACAGAGATTTTTCTTATCCCATCTTGGGAGCCATTCTGGCAGAACTGGGGTTTCTGTTTTGTTCACTTCCCGTGGAGGTGCTGCACACTTTCCATGCTACTTTTGCACAAGGGCAGTGAATTCCTTAATTATTTCTTATCCAGAGTGCTATGACTAATGTATACTCCTAAAATATACTGCCCCTTCAGGTCCAAGGAGGATATGTAGAGAGAAGCAATATTGTTTAGACATTTGTTTGGGAAAGTGAATGAATTTTCTGACATATTTTGCACAGTTCATGATATCCCCCTCTTCTTCTACAGGTGAGGTGCTGGTAATCAGTGGGAGGTTTTATTCTCTGTCTGTCTCTGTCATTCAGAGTCGTATTTCTACCACCTGGTAGCATAGATTGGTTTAATTTCCTTTTTTCTTCAGAGGACTTCCGAGACCTGTAGTAGTGTGGCTATTAGGTGAATGATACTCAGATGTAAATCTCTGTGTAGAGAGAAAAAGAGGACTTGTCCACCTGTTAGGCCCCTTAAAGTCTGCTGAGCTTTAGTACAAGTATCAGAAATTCTGTTTTTAGAAGATGCAGTAACAAACTGCGTTCCTTTCTTAATCATCTCATCTGTATATGAGAGTGGGAATATGAAGCCAGAGTAAAGGTAAGATCCTCTTTTACATCAAGGGGAAAAATTTTCGAGAGATCATGTGGATTCTATAAAGAAATGTTTTCTGCTTTGCATGTACATAATGTTTCTTTAATGAAAAAATGGGTAAATGTGTAATAGTTTAAAATTTCATTTCCTGGAAGGCATAATGTTAATGGAAGGCAAAATATCTCTAAAGTGTTGGCAATTTAACTCCAAGGTTTCAAAATGGGATAAAATAATCTAAATAAAAATTTGCATCTACCTAGAGAGTTCTCTGACACAAACGACATGTGAACATTAGCACTAGGAACAGCAATAACTGCTTCAACTCTGATACTTTTGATATTTTTTTTTTACCCCTGTAATAAAGTTCAAAATTTTAACTTACTGTGGAATAAGGACAGTGAATTATGCTGATGTTGGTCAGTGTACTTTGGCTAGGAGATGTGAATGCTGTAACAGCATCTGCATTAATCTACACTGGTACTTCAAAGTACCATTTACTGTGTATGTATATCACGTAAACTTTTGTAATGCTTAGTTGCTTGAATGAACTAAGATGACTGATTTATTCCCTCTCACAAATTAAAAAAAAAAAAAAAGACAAAAAAGAAAAAAGATCTCCTAGTTAAAGCTGCAAAACTTTCTGCCATGGCTTGAGTTCCCTGACTACAAGGTCTTGCTCACAACTGCTGTAGATTTCTGATTCTGTTGCTTGTCTTGGAGATTTTTGAACCTTCACCCTTGGGAAGAACAGCCTGGCTTTAAATTCTTCAGTCCTGCACCTCAGACTGAAGGAGTTGTTTTTAACCTGTCTTGACCTCTGTCTGAGCAAGAATAAAATAGGGATTGGGCAGAATATGACACAAATCAATAGGTTATCCCAACAGATATGATCTTTGGCACTCTTTTGCCTTGGACACTTGCTGCAGTAACAAAGATAAATGGTGATTTGTTAACACTGTGATCTAGGGACTGGGTGGCTCAGTGGATCGTGTGGTGACCTCTGACCTCTGGGTCTCCAAGCTCTGAACATCAAGATGAAATCTCATTCTGATAGTAGGAAGGGAAAAAACGTCCACAAACATTGGACCATTTTGGTTCGGTGCTGATCACAGTGCTCCAAAAAACATTCCATCAAGGACTGAATAGACAATACCTCCTGACAAAAGGGAGTATGGGGAAATAGGATGGGAATTGTTGCAATAGAGAGGTAGTGGTCAGTTACTGCAGGCTAAGACTTACATTGCTTTTATGGAGTGATACTAGAGCACTCAGAGCTACTCTGTCTCTTTGCCTACCTATCAAAGGGGACTTACACCAGGGACAGTTTGTGGTGGCTCCAAGTGGAAATGAAATTTGTTTTATGAAAAAGCTTTCATTTCATTTTCTGGGACAGTATCTGCATATCCTTCAATTACTGAAAGTGAATGATGAGGAGTCTTTTGGGGAGCTGAAGTATTGGAAAAACAGCAAATACAGTTGTGATCCAGTCATGTCTCTACTAACCTTGTGTGATCTCTTCCATATCTCCAGAGTCCTGTTTCAGGTCCTCTGTAGATAGCTGACTTTTAATACGTTCTCAGAGGCACACTGTCTTGTTTCAGCAGTCAAAGATGGTGTATTCTCATAATGTGAAAATAGATTTCTGCAGCAGAATTTCTTCCAAGACGTCTGCAAGGATTGGTAAGCAGTGTTTGAAGCCAATTCAACCTTGTAACTTATCTCATGTAAACAGGTGTAAGTCACAGTGAGTTATTTTCTCCCTTGGCTGCTGTATAATTCCCCCTGCCATGAGGAGGCAGTATGGCAGTATTTCATTCTGAACTGAATCCATCAGCTTCAGCTTTTTGGCTCTGTATCTCTTTACAGTTCTTCCTACAAGACTTGCCCTGTGCTCTCAGGTGCTTTACTGTGGTTCTCTCAGTCTTGACTAGTCAAGAGGAAAAAAAGATTGCACCTGAGGGAGACAAGGGATCTAGCAACTGCCTCATTGATGTATGCAAGATGCTTACATAGTGCTTTTAATCTTTCTCATGTTGTAGATCTAAGGGTTACATGAGACCTCATGTTGTGCTTGGGACCCCCAAATTTGTCTCTATGATAGTCCTCTGCAGCATCTGTCCCTCTGACTTTGTACTCTGCATTGGGCTCTACATTGCTAGGTTGTAGAGAATGATGTGAGTCTTGTCAGTGAGAGCAGCCTCTTTCTCATGTTTTAACTCATTCCACTCATCTGTATGTTTTACCAATACCAACGAGTTGGAGTTGCAGTGGGTCAGTGCAGACTTCTCCTAGTGTCTGTGTGTAATGTCATCTTACCATTGACAATTGCTCTTGAATCTCAAATGGGGAGCCTGTTTTTAATCCATGGATTACATACCCTGTGGGTTGCTCACAGCTCACATTCATTACCTGAGGTGTCACAGAAGAAAGTTTGAGCCAAAGAATATTGTCCTACATGTGCCTCTCCTCATGAGGTTCCTGAAAACTCTGCCCAGGGTCTTCCTCACCTCAGAGCAAGGCACACTTCGTGTCCTGCCCAGGTGCCTGTTCTGGGTCACATTGACCCAAGTTCATAATGACAATTGTTTCTCCAGAGACAGGGGCTGCAGCCTGCCCATAACTAGAAACCTCCAGCTTTATCCCTTTCCTGCCATGGGAACATAGATTGCCCTGCAATTCTTGTGTGTCAGTCCTTTGACAGAAGGCTGTGTTCCTCTCTCTTGCAGCCCAGCCCAGAGCTTGCCCTGTCTCCAGGATGTGCAGACCAAAGCACACTGGGCAGGCTGAGTGAAAGCAGCCATGTCCAGCTTCCTTTCCCCCTGCAGCCAGCATGCCACTGTCATCAGACTGCCACTACTGCCTTCCTATGTACAGAGGACATTTGGGGCTGAGCTTGGTGCATGTGCTGAACAGGGACAGTAGGGTGGTTTCTGGGCCAGGAATGTGTTAGGACCTGCACAATGGATGTGAAATGACACTTAAACTGGCTATGGCTGCAGCCTTGCTATAGATGTTCAGGTATGCTGCATTAGCACAGCTGTCTTTACCTACCACACCTGCATTCATGTTAAAAAAAAAAGTGGGAAAAAACCACAAAAAAACAAACAAAAAAATTAAAACAAAAAAATCCCAACAAAACCAACAAAAAAAGAAAGGACTGGAAAGAGAGGATAGCAGTGTAGCAAGACCTACTTTTCATTATATTTTTAGCCTCTGATTTTATTTTTCCCGGTATAATTCTGAATTAACTGTTTCATTGTTTGTTGAGGTTGAGATCCAGTTTGACTGATCTAGAATTCCCTGCCAACACCCCTTTTGTCCTTTTCAAACTACAGGATTTTCACTTTTATTATTTCAGTCATGTTTCATGTTGGGTTGTTTTTTGTTTTCAAAAAGGTATTGACATCACTGGTGAGTTATTTGGAGTTCTTTGAGTTGTTCCAATTGAAAGTTTTTACTTTTGAAAGATTTTCTTCATGTCTTGAATGTGAAAACCAGGATCTCCTTCATGAAAAGATATATGGCATGAGCCATCCTGTGTACTTCAGGTTTTAGAGAGAACTAGTAGCTACAGATTTCTGCCATCTCTCCAACTACATAGGCCTAGACAAGGATATTCTTTCTACCACAATATTTAGTTTTATTAGGAGACAGCTCTATGTGTGTGTTACTGGGAAATAACATTTCTTTAAAGATCTGAAGATAAGAAATAAACTGCTCCAACTTCTTTGTGATACAGCTCTGCCCAAGGCCCAGTTTGCTTTGCTCCCATGGAGATAGCTTTGCGTGTTTGTTGGTACAAATAGCTTTTAAGGGTTTTTTTCAGAAGGATTTGTATTCTTATGGAGAGACATACTGGAGAAGTTGATACTTGTGCAGCATGCAGCATTCAGAATAGTGCTGTTGCTGGCAGAGTGGTCAGTGGTACCTCTGAGAAGGCGTGAGCCGTTCCCTCATTCGTACCAGAAAAAATGGCTGTAGCTTGATGGGTTTGGCAGTGGCCAGGGTCAGGTCTTCCTCTTAGGGTAGCTGTATTTCTCTCTGGTCCTGGCCCATCTATTCATGAATGCCATGAGGAGAGCTGTTGTGCAGAGGCAGTAATTGTAGAGCTGGTGGGAAGTATCAGGTCATGTCGCTTCCTCACCTGCTCTTTCTACTCCAGAAATACCTCTGCAACAAATTAATGTCTTCTGCAATCTGTTTGTAGAATCACTGAATTACAAAATAATTCAGGTTAGAAGGAATGTCAGGATGTTTCTGGTACAGTCTCTTGCTTATGTCAGGGTCAACACTGAATTCAGACTTGGTTGCTCAGGGCTTTATTAAGTTAGATCATGAAAGGCTACAAAAATGAAGGCTGTACAGCCTGTCTGCACAGCTCATTTGCCTAGTTGACTTCATACTGGAAAATCTTTTTCTTCTATCCAGTTTGAACCTCTCTTTTTTCCATTTGTATCTGTTGTGTACTGCCAGTGCACGACCCACTGTAAAGTGCCTGTCTCTGTGTTCTCGATAAGGTGCTTACTGAAAGCCTGCTTTTAGGTCCCTCTAAGACCTTCTCCAGGCTAAACAAACCTGGATCCCTCAGTCTCTCATCACAGGGCAAATGCTCCAAACTGCTGATCACCTCCGCACTCTCCATTCACTTGCATCAGTTTATCAACCTCTCTCTTGTACCAGGGCCTCAAATCTAAACAACATGTTCTAGATAGATTTGACATGTGCCAGGTGAAGTGGAATAACTACATCCCTTGAACCTGTGTGGCTATGGTCCCATGAATACCACACAGGGCACTGTTGGCCATTTTTGCTGCCAGGGCACACTGATGGCTCATATTCAGCTTAAGACCCATCAGGCCCCCAGGTCCTCTTCAGCAGAGCTGCTACCCAGTCAGGCAGACCCTGGTACATACTGTCACAGTGGATTATTTCTTCCAAGGTATAGGACTTTGCGTTTGTCCTTGCTGAATTTCGTAAGGTTCATGTTAGCCCTGCAGCTTTTCTAGGTCACTTTGGATGGCAGCCCTGCCTTAAGCATATCAACTGGTCTCCCCAGTTTGGTGTCAAGTGCAAACTTGATAAGAGTGTGCTTTGTTGCATCCTCTAGGTCATGGACTCAGATGTGAAACAGGACAGGTCCCCTGCATATATCTGGTTACTGGCCTACAGGTAGTGTATAAACATGGCCCTCTGAGCTTCATCATCCAACCTGTTTTTAACTCATCTGATAGTCCGCTCATAATAGTTTACTATCAGTCTTGAGGCATTCTGCGAAACAGTGTTGAATGTTTTGCTGAAGTCAAGGTAAATGCCTTCCGTGCCTCTCCCCTTGTCCACAAGTGCTATCATTCTATTGTAGAAGATAATCAGGTTGGTCAGGCATGATTTATTCTTGGAATATCCACACTGACTATTACTAATCATCTTATTCTCCTTTGTGTGCCCAAAATACCTTCTAATGGGACTAACTACATGATTTTCCCAAGGACAGAGGTGAGGGTGTTTGGCCCTAATTTACTGGATTTTGGACCTCTTAAAAATGGATCAGAAGGAAGTTATAGGTCAGAGAGAAATCCATAGTCTGTAAAGTCATCTACTTTCAGCTACTTTTTTCTTAGTCAGCTCACACCCAGCACAGAGTTGCTGGTAGTGTTCATGGAGGGGGTAAGAGAGATTTCTGGCTGCCTCAGGTTGGTTACCAAGGGCCATGAGAAGCCAGGAAGGAAGGGCTAAATTGCAGGTTGGAGCATGTGGTGGGTCTTCTCATAAGTTGGACTTCAAGCAGCAACTAATGAAGCTGAGGGTATGCTAATTTAGCAAACCTAATCACAGGCTCTGGGCAAATACATTTATTTCACAGAAATTAAGATCTCTGAGAGATTCAATTTAGGGGCCTTAAAGGCCTTTCCCTGCAATTCCATGCAGTGTCAGTCTGCTTCTCACTGAGGGAGGTCTGCTTTCATGCTAGGGCATCTGCCTTCATGCTGGCTGTTCTGTATCTCTCCCCTTCCTTGAGGAGGAAAATGAACCTCTACTCCAACCCCAGGAAATGTCATGCGCGTTAGAAGGACACATTTACCCTGCTCTCTTCCTTGTGAGAAGTTCAAATGAAAAAAATGCATGTTTTTTTTGCAAGTCTCAGAGTGACACAGTTGGAGTATTGGTGTAATTTCTCTCAAGGTGTACCTGTCGGCATTGTGTTGGTGTTCCACAGCTTAAATGCAGCAGTTGTAATCAAAGCTGCAAAGTTCCGCTGTATATTGAGAGGCTTTCTGTGTTTGCTTCCTTCGTGCAAGAAATCTAGAGAGATAATTCCTCTGTTGGCAGACCAGGAAGAAGGTTGAGAGAGTAGAGCAGGTGGTTATTGGGAGCACCTCTTTGACCTTCCTGCTGGCCTCAGGACAAGAGGGCAGGTTTCAGCCGAGTATCAGATGTTTTTGTCAGCTCACCTGCAGTGGCCTCCAGGTGAGAGAAGTAGATCTGCTGAGAAGCTGTCCTATTACTAGTGCTTCCCGAGAGGAAAATAGAGATTTTCCATGTGCTGCTAAATGGAGGTACTTGCAGTGAGAGGCTTTCAGGGCAAAAAGTGACCCTTACATCGCAGGCATTGCCCACATGTCAAAATGCGAGTACCTTCAGCTACTTTTTTCAGATACCTTTATAAAAAATAATGAATTCTTCAGCATGTACCTTTGTTCTCCCTACCCTGGCTTTTCATAGAATCATAGAATATCCTGAGGGGATATTGGAAGGGACCCACTGGGATTATCAAAGTCCAACTCCTGGCCCTGCACTGGATAGCCGCAAGAATCACATCATGTACATGACAGCGTTGTTCAAACCCTTCTTGAACTGTGTCTGGCTTGGTGCTGTGACCACTTTCCTGAGGAGCCTGTTCCAGTGCTCAACGACCCTCTGGGTGAAGAACATTTTCCTTGTATCCAACCTAAACCTCCCCTGACTCAGTTTCATGCCATTCCCTCAGGTCCTGCCACTGGTCACCAGAGAGAAGAGATCAGTGCCTGCCCCTCCTCTTTCCCTCACGAGGAAGTTGTAACTGCAATGAGGTCTTCCCTCAGTCTCCTCTTCTCCAGCCTGAACAGACCAGGTGACCTCAGCCCCAGCTGCTTCTCACATCGCTTCCTCTCCCGGCCCTTTACCATCTTCATTGCCCTTCTTTGGACACTCTCTAACAGTTTCACATCCTTCTTACATTGTGGCACCCAAAACTGCACACGGGACTCAAGGTGAGGCTGCTCCAGTGCAGAGTACAGCAGGACAATCCCCTCCCTTGCCCAGCTGGCGATGCTGTGCCTGATGCACCCCAGGACAGGGTTGGCCCTCCTGGTTGCCAGAGCGCTGTGGGCTCATGTTCGACTTGTCATTGATCAGGACCTCCAGGCCCCTTTCTGCAGCACTGCTTTCCAGCATCTCATTCCTTAGTCTGTACATACATTCAGGGTGGCCCTATCCCAGGTGCAGAACCTGGCATTTGTCTCTCTTAAATTTCATGTGGCTGGTGATTGACCATCTTCATAATTTTTCTAGGTCTCTTTGCAGAGCCTCTCTGCCTTCAAGGGAGTCAACAGCTCCTCCCAGTCCTTTACCTTCAGCATCCTGAAGATGTCAAAGAGAACTGGATCAAGGATGGACACCTGTGGAACCCCACTAGTGACCAGTCTGGTGACTGGTCTGATGTCACCCCATTCACTGTAACCCTTTATGCCCAACCCATGAACCAGTTCATGAGCTCACCCATCTCATCACTTGTTTATCCAGCTGCATGCTGGACATTTTGTCCAGAAGGATACTCTGAGAGACAGCTTCAAAAGCTTTACTGAAATCCAAAAAGATTACATGGAATAGCCTTCCTTGATCAGCCCTAGGTGTGTTGCCTTGTCGTAAAAGAAAATCAGATTTGACAAGCAGGACTTTCGTCTCATGAAGCTGTATTGGCTGCGACCAATAAGTACATTGCATTTCAGGTGTTTTTCAACACCTTCCAGAATAATCTTCTCCGTAATTTTACCAGTCACTGCAGTGAGACTGACAGACGTGTAATTTCCAGGGTCATCCTCTTTGCCCTGCTTGAAAATTGCTACAATGTTAGCCAGCTTTCAGTCAACTGCAAGATTCCCAAGACCACTGGCTAGTGCTGGATTTCACCCACAGTTTTCTGCTTTTCTGATTTTTTTTCTCAAAAATCATTGAGAGAGGCTTTGGGATGACATCGAGCTGCTCTAGAAATATTCTCAATGAATCTTGTCAGGCCCTATGGACTTGTAGGGATACAGCTGGAGCAGCAGATTCACACAAGTTCAAGGCCAGCTGGAAGCTGATTGTTCTCACAGTCATGGTTCTCCAGCTCAGGGCACTGGGCCTCCCTCAGCCCATCATAGGTGTTGAAGACAGAGGCAAAAAGAGCCTTAAATACCTCTGCCTTGTCTCTGTCCCTGTTTGTGAGGTGACTGTCCTCATCCTGTTACAGCCCAGTGTAATTTCTGCTCTGCCATTTGTAATTAATGTATTTTGAAAAACTTTTTATTGTCACCCACAGTAAGAGAAATGTGCTTAAGGGAGGATAGAGACTGGGGATAGGGATGACTAGTTGGGGTGCTGGAAGGATTTGTGTTCTCACTGTGGAGCTATCTCCTTGGAAACAGAGGTGTAAAAGGAATAGGAATAATGTGGAACACTTGGGAGCAGGTAATGGCATCTCTAAAGACAGTATGGAGAAAAAACTATGTTGGGAAAGTGCTCTTGGCTTTCAGGTGCTGTTGCTTATTCACTCCTGTTTTCATTGACTCATATTGTACAGGAATCTTATCACTGATGAAGCATTTGATTCAACTATATGAAATCCCAGCATGTGTTTTTTCTCCCAATAGGAGGAGGAATGGGGACTTAAAACTGATCAAAGTATGATGATGGTTGTAAAAGAATTATATAAGCTTGAGATAGAAAGATCTGGTTTTTGCCATTGCGAAGCTGGTTGTTTAATAGCCTGAATGGCCAGTGAGGTGGGAGAGGGATCACCATTCAAGCTGGTATGATTAATCTTTTTCATTAGATATATGGAAAAGGTGGTAAACGGACCATTAATTAAATTTGCAAAGGATACTAAATTTGGAGCATTGTAACCAATGCCTGCAGTGTGGAGATATGAAGGGATTTGAAATTAGAAGCAAAAGTAAGAAAGAAAGAAAGGTTCCTGCTGCTAGGATATGTGCAATTAAAAGAAAACCACATTGAACACGGTATGTGGAGATGAGAAACCTAAAAACATGGTGCCAGAAGAAGATGTAGCCATGCCAGAGTATTCGTTTGGTGTCTGGAAGTCAGTACGTTGCTGTCCATTGGAGGAAATCTGAGGCTGTTCTCCATGGAGAGAGAAATGAGGCTGCCTTATTATTTGAGAAAGTCAATGGAAAACCTCCCAGAGGCTTCCCAGAGGTTTGGTTATGGCCAGTAGACTGTGTCTGAGTGCTGATGAATGAGCCAGTGGGAGAGTGGTCAGAAGCACTATGTGCACCCAACTGAGTCAGTGCTTGTTGCTTTGCATCAGGAGACTCATGTCCTTTGTGAAGAGCTCCACCTTTAGGGTGTCTGCAGGGCAAAGTAGCTAATTACAGTGTCAGAGGGGATCTGAATGGGAGACAGAGGTAGGAGCAGAAGGATTTTGCTACAATGCAGGAGCAAAATGACGAGGAAGAAAATGAGTGGGATCAATAGTCAAGTGCACTATAACCAACTTGCTCTGGCCTTCTCCAGTGCTCCCCTCCCAGCATCTCCAGAGAGCTGTGCAAGCTTGGCCTCCTGGCCAACACTGTTCCCAGGGTAACCTTTGGTGGAGGAGCAGAGAAGTAGTGAGATCACTACCAGAGAGCTGTTAATGTGAGTGAGGCAGACTCAGGCCTGGGAGCCCCATGCTTTTATTGTGGCATTAGAGTATCATTTTCTGTGTTTTGTCCATTTAGCATTTGAGAGACAAAAGAGAACACTAGAGCTCCTGGAGGTTAACTTTCACCCTTTATGTTGTTGGGGAATCTGCCTCATTTTCGGCCTAGACTGCTTTGAGCCACTGCTGCAGGCTGTTCTCCCTTACGGCCCTGACATTCCGGTTCAGCTGGGACATGTGGTAAACGTGCTCCTACATCTCCCACTAGCTGTAGGTGGCAGCTCTGGTCAGTGAGGTAGGTGATGTGAGAGGACTGAAAATCCGTCCCTTGAAGAACAATTCTGCATCTCTCTCTCTCTCATGGCTGGGTTCCTTGAGTGCTGTGCAGTTCTGTGTGTGAGCTTTCCAGAGAGCACGGTCATGGATGCTTCAAGAGGTGCTCACAGCAGTGATAAAGCCTCTACATAGCCTTTGTAGTGCTCAGGTGAGGCTTACAGAGGCTGAGGGGAAGCAAATGAGCTTTTCTTGGGGTGCATTGTACCATGCACCTCACCAATCTTGAGAGGTTCTGCCGTGGAGCAGGAAGAAGTCAGAAGAAGAAAAGGAATATATATTAAAACTGTTTTGTAGAATAGCATTGATCCTGACAGACTCAAGCATCACTTTTACAAAAAGCTTTGAAGGAAGTATTGCTACTCAGTTCAGATGCTGGAACTGGCTGGACCTGGACTGTTGCAGTATGTGGGAAATGCTATCTGCAAAAGGGGGATTTCAGCAGTGGTGGGTTGCCAGCCTGTAAAGGTCATGGAAGGGTGAGGCAGAGATGGGAAATATAACAAGGGAAGGAAGCTTATCAATCTTCCCTTTGATGGCTCTTTCTACCCTGCAGTGCTTTCCAGCCTGACCTCTGCAAGCTGGTTTTAGTGGCCAGTACAGTTGTTCTGCCTCTGGCTAACAAGGCAGACCTACCTTCCCACACCTTTCTCCTCATCTAGAGAGACAAAGGAGGCAGGTCTAGGCATAAGAAAGTGCAGGGAGCTACACAGAAAGGAGCCATCCAGCACTTGACATAAAGCTAGGTGGGGTGACATGTACATGTATAGAAATTGTCGTGCCAGCTTGCACCAATTATCTCCCTCCTTCTCAGTCCTGTTTCCCAGCATGGTTGAGGCTTCAGAGGAGTCCAGTTTAGGGAAAAGGTGTTTTTCTCTGTCTCCTGGTCTGATGTTGACTTCAGCCTCCAATTTCAGACATTCTTTAGTTTTTTCCAAGAAGGTGGGTCCAGCTGGAGGTGCATTGGCAAACTCAGGGGACAGCTTTGTACGTTCTCATCTCTTTTATAAGAAACTTAGATGTAGAAACAGCTATTGTCAGTACACAACTCACCACTTCAGCCAAGGAGTTGCCACCCAATTTATCCATAAAAGTCGTGGAATATTCCCTCAGCTGGCATCCAGTCACTGATGTGGGCTTGGGTGCACTGCTATTCATTGATGTTCAGAGTTTTACCTCCTTATGAGTTTTAATTGAATCTCTGACTGTCATGATGATAATTTTATGTGAGGAGGAAGATTGTTCTAAACTACTATGATATTCTTGCAGCAAGTTCTGGCTGCTGTCAGTGAGGAGGACTGAAGAGCCTGTATAGATCACACCATAAATCAAATACCTATCTGATACTACTTTTAATCCTGCTTAAGTTGGGCTACTTGACTCAGTGCTACCTGGGGGGGTAAGTCCCATGAGTTAATGTGGCTTCATATATTCTAAATTCTCCAGAAACGTTTCTCTCTCAGCTTTGCACTCCTGTTTCTGCTCTCTTCCAGAAGATAATCAGTTTTAACCAGCTATTATAGATCTCTCCAAGGGCATGGTTTCCTTTTGCTCTTTATGGTGGTGGGTAAGGAAGGAAAGAGAAGGAGAGCAGCAACTTTTCTCCTGAGTGATTCCCCTGGCATACTACTAGAGACAGTGCTACTGTAGAGCACAGAACATAGGGACAAAAATTCCTATATATTATCATTTAGTATTTCCTTCCTGTTGTGTCTGAATAAGTGGCGGGGTTTTTTTCCATGCTCTTTTTTTCCCCCTTGCCACCACTGTAGAGTGAAAGGTCATTTCCATTTAACTGTCTGTGTTTCCTGCATTCATTTGGAAATTCCAAGCATATTGAAGTGCTCTCTGAGGGCAGTCTGCATTGCCTGGCTTTGGCTGGTGCTGGATTTCACCCACAGTTTTCTGCTTTTCTAACTAGCTTTGTCACTCTGAGTTTCTTCTAGGTCTGCTTTAATCTTGATTAGTTTAAATGAGGCTGTCATCTGCATTTTTCTACTACCTGTCCTCAGTTTCCAGGTCACTCATAATACACCTCAGTAGCCCTAGCATAGACCTTGGTGTGACTAAGTTTTTGAGCTGTACTTGTGCTGAAGACTAGCCCTTCATTCTTTACTAACAGTTTCATCCAGTTTCTCATTTGTGACAGAACTTTCACTCCACAGATGCTGTTTTTCCAACAATGTCTCTGAAAAAAGGTGTTACCTGAAGGTCTAAACTGTCAGCTGGTTACCTCACAAAACTGTTGCAGAAATACTTCGAAAGAAGTCCACTAAACAAGGACGAACTCTTGTTCAGGAGTGAGAGCACTAACTTAGCACTGGAAGTTAAAAATTTGTGTATTGTTGTGTATAGTTTATACAGTTTTAATTCTTTAAGCTCATAATTCTAACTCTAGCTTCCATGGGCATAGGGATCAGCCACTGAGACAGGGAATTGAGGAACTTCCCTTCAGTGTGGTTTTATTCTTCCCTCACATACTTCATGGGTGAGCTCAGTCATTTGTAGTAGGGAGCCGTTCAGGCACTCGCTGGGAAAGGCGTGACCTAGAGAGAGAAGGCAAATTCTTCATGAGCATTAAGTCATGTTTAGATGCTCTGACACCAGTCATAGGGAAGTCAGAGGCTGATACGGTCCTTACCCATGGGAAGTGAAAAATGACATTGAATGGTTATTGAAGAGAATTACCTTTGCAGTCTTTCCCCTTGAAGAGTCTCCTTTAGGCTAATTTCTTAGAGAGGGAAATGAGCACCGAGGAGTTAGTAGGAGGCTGGTTTTGTGGGACACTTCACCACTGAGAAGTCACTGTGGAACTGAGTTTTTTTTCAGGACTTGTGGATGGATGCCCTTGGTCTATCCCACTGTCAAATGCGTGACTCTCCCCTCATTCTGGTGTTCCTGGTTCCCTGCAGTACTGAGCCTTACAATACTGCTGCTATTCTCTGCTCACTGGCATGTGCTTTCCAGGTGCTCATACCCTCCTGCTTCTGAGGCTGACCCTGTGATGACAGCTGCCTGGCTGCCTATCAAAGGCTCCATTTAGAGTTAGCCCAAGAGCAGACAGAAGGCTGCAGTGTTACACCCCGAAATCTGACACAGTGTGGCTTGCCTGCTTTTCACTGGGTCCTTGACAGCCTTTCAGTTCATGTCTGTCAGACCCCTGCCAGGCACACAAGTTCACTTCCATCTTGGAAGAAGGAGAGAGAGAAGTGACATTTCACCGAGTGGTGGGCATGCCGGGGATGTAGGGAGATAAGGCA
Organism: Dasyornis broadbenti; assembly: GCA_013397935.1. Lineage (NCBI taxonomy): Eukaryota > Metazoa > Chordata > Aves > Passeriformes > Dasyornithidae > Dasyornis > Dasyornis broadbenti. The sequence goes on along the minus strand of VZRN01005907.1, from coordinate 843,570 downwards.
GGATCACAGAAGCAACTGAAATCCCCAGCGGATATTGCGTTGCTGGCTGGATTGACAGGTTAAATGCATTGCTGGGACAAGTATCCCTGCTCCCTCTGTCCCAGAGGACTGTGCAGAGAGAACAGCACTCAGTCCTAATGAATCTTGTCCTACATTGGGATCAGTTCTGCCATAGCCTGGCAGGAGGGTGTTCATTGGGAATTTGTTTCCAGCTTTCAACAGAACCTACCAATAGAATGGCTTTTTAAATAAATAAGTTCACTTAGCAAACAGCAGCAGTAAATGAACAGAAACACTGCCATGGCCAAGGATGAAATATTAGCATTTTCCAAATCCGTTTAGTGAAGACAGCCCCTGGGCACTGATTCAGGTCCTTGTGTTAGAGGGCTGTTTGCAAAGCCCTAAGGTAACTTACAGCCAAAACCTGTCAGCTTCTTCCTGGAGCTGAGGAGGGCAAAACTTGTCTGACTTGTTGACAAACTAAGTCTGGTCTAAAAACTTAATAGCTTTGTGTTTCTTTCATCTCAAGGTACTTAGGATATACCAGTCAAGAGCACAAGCTTCAGGTAGTCTTTCGGCTGTTCCAGACTACAGGCAGGGAAAGGGAAACAGTTTTCTTCAAGAGCAAACCGAGGTGGCTTGTTTGAAGAGCATCACTTCAGTAACTGCAGATGACCATGAGGCATTCAAAGGGCTCCCTGTTGCATCACAGCAGTGAACAGCAGGTTCAAATAGTTCTGGCTTGGAGAACCTTCCTGTGCAGTTATGAACTGCTCCTGCCCATGGCTGAATTTTCTGGGGAAGTCATTTGTTCAAATGCTAATCTAGCCTTGACTATTTCACCAGCTCTGGTGAATTGCAGCACAGGATGGCATGGCTGGAGGCTACTGTCAAACAGAAGTTTTCCACTCTTGGAAAGATATGACTATATCCTTGGGTAAGGTGAAAGTTGTCTGGAGAGCCTTTTCTTTGAGGTTATTTGTTCCTACATGACCTCTACCAGAAAGCTGTGCCAGCTGTGTCATGTGAGTGGTAGTTTCAGCCCAGCATCCACTAGACAAAAATCCCTTGTACAGAAGCTAAGTCTAGGGCTCCTAACCTGGGGAAAATGGTGTCAGCCTCAGGAAATGGATATAAGAATACAATGAGGGTCTTCCCAAGGAATCTCTCTGTGTAGTCAGAGGAAACACTGGTGACTGACCATTGTGTGACCAAGCTGTTACTTGTAGGTCCCAGAGCAGGGCACTGTCCCAGGGAAGTGAGGGTGTTCCAGGAGAGGGCGAGAGTTCCAGGGGGTGCAGGGGAGGAGTCAGTCTTGCTGGGTCAGCAGAAATGAACTAAGTCAATACAATAGGGTCAGGGGACCAAAGGGCTGTGAGAAAGATGCCTGAGGCCAGGTGGTTTGCAAGAGCAGGGAGAGGAGGTGCACCACACCTGGGGATGAAAGACTAGGCAGACAGGTTGATACAACAGTGGGGCAGTGATGTGCTGTCATCCTGCAGCTAGTGTGGCAAAATTGCACCAAGGCACTGTGTGCCCTGCTAGCTGACCTCTCCACATCACTCTCCATTCCCTGCCCGCTCCTATATTTGGCAGATGGAGGCACTGCCTTTGTTTTGTGCTGTGATCTGTGTCCTTTCTTCCAGGTACTGGGATTCTGCAGTACCCCCTGCCTGTTGTTAATGCCCAGACTATTCACCCCCATATCTAGGGTGTACTGTCCACTTCTTTCCCTCCCTCATTTTGCAACCACAGTCCCATTCTGCAGCTCTGTTGCTCAGTTCTGTGTGCAGCAGTGCCTCTTGCAGTGCCTACCAAGAGTTTAATAAAGATCTACTGCCTGAGTTACCTTTGGCTTTTATAAACCAAAAAATGCAAACAGCATGTAAGCAGCATTCATTACCTTGCATGCCTTCAGCTGCTTATTGGATACACATCCCCCTCCCTCCAGCATCTCTCTCTTTTTTTAATATGTTTTTTTTTTAATTTGTTTTGATGAATGAGTGACAACCCTGACACCCGATTCGCTGAGATTAATAGAAACGACACAATATTTACGTCGCGCCGACGAGCAATTATCCTGCCATCTATCTTTGAGATTATCTTTCTGATTGAAAACTACTCATCCATGTAATCGGAATTATTTGGAATTAGAAGGGAATTTATGGCCCCTCTCACTCTCCCTCCTATTTGCCTCTGTCTCCATCCTTCTTCCCCCTTCTTTAAGAGGGATCCTTTCTTCCTTCATTCCTTCCTTCCATCCTACCTTCTTTCAGTCTTGTGGATGGAAACATGTACAAGGATGATTGTTTCTGGAGAGGGAGGACACCGGGCCACAGCATGGCCAAGCAGGCACTGGGGACTGTGAGAGTGCATTGAGGCTTGGACAGCAGCCGAGGGATGAAAGGCTCTTCAGAAGAAGGCTGGCATGGGAAGTGGATGTGTGGAGGATGTGACACTGTAAAGGCTGAGCAGGTAGCACTGCTGTGACAGAATAACTGGGGGCATCTCATTTTTTCTGTTTTACTCTTCCTTCCTTATTTACTCTGTTTTGAAGATGCTTTTCATCAGCCCACTGCTTCATAAATGTGCTCCTTACGCAAGTATTTTATCTAAATATTATTCTGGAAGTATTTTTCCAGGTCACTCTGTTCAGGAGAAGGACCTGTGCTTTTGGGCATCCTTCTGACTACTGTGAACCTTTCTGTAGCTGCTGTGGGTGTTTCTGCTTCTTCTACAGTCCCTGGAGACAGCCTGCTGTCCTCCAGAGTATGTGATGGAGAATGGCAGTCTTGCTTCAATACTGGTGTCCCCTAGCACAGTGCTGTCTGTGTAGGGCTTTTAGAAAATTACCTTGCTTATTTGTCATAGCTTTAAGAAGCTGACAGATGGTATAAGACCTGTATTGTTTTTTCTTACTGGGAAGAGCTCTGTCTTTTGCATTTTTTTCAGAAGCACTGGTGTTTCTCACGCTTTATTTGCTTTTCATTTTTTTGCTGGCCTGTGATGCAGAAGAAGCAAGTAGTCATGTTATGTCAGGCCACCACTAGAGTCGGAAGACACAGCTCTCCCTTTTTGATGATTCCAAGATAGGACAGCAAAATCCTCATATGTTTCTTCTCTTCTCTGAGAGCCCATCTCTGTGCATCGTTCTTAATGAAACATTTGCTACCTTTCCCTCTCCTGGGTGAAGACAGGAGTGGGACCATCCTACTACATCTGGAAAAAAAAAAAATAAGTCTGTGCTGTAAATCAGTCAGTACTGAGAACTGCTCCTTCTCTGTAGAATACTTCAAAAAGAGTGCTTGGTTTTTTTTTTTGTTTTTTTTTTTTTGCAAGTGGTTGTGGCAGAAACAGAGATGGGGAAGTAGATGTCAGTGGAAGTCAAGCAGCAGAGACATTTTAAATGGATCTAGTAGCATCTGTGTTCTTTGAGAACCACAGTGTGCAAAGGTCCTTGGCTTGTGTGAATCTTGATGGAGAATAGAGAAGGGAAGCAATGTAGGTTTCTAAACAAGTGCCATGTGCTAAATGAGAGACACAGCCTGAGTGCTGAAGGAATTCAGCCTGAACTCAGTTGCAGAGATACCAGTTAACACAGAAGCAAGGCTGCAAAGATGTTTGATACAGAGAACAGTGTAAACAGTTAATGATAGAAGGATTTGGAAAAGGAATTGTGCTCTGAGGTAGAGTTGCTCCATCAGCTCGAGAGATCTAGGCCCAGATGGGAATCCCAGATCCTTCCGCCCAGAAATACCCAATGTTGTTATTAATTAGTATGGAAATATTTTCCTTTCTTGAGAGATGGCTGTTGAATTGCCAGCGGGATACTGGGGGGATGGGTGTGTGCATGTGTGGGGTAGTCTATCAAGAAACTATTAATTAGGTTACTTCCCACTGCTGTTGACATGCTGGGGAAGAGGGTTGTTTGTGGGCCAAAATAAAAAGGAAAGAGAAACTGAAAGACTGGGATGGAGAATGGAAAGCATAAGGAAAAAAAGGAGATGGGTGGGACAAAGCATACAGGCAGAAAGAGGTATGTGTAAAAAGACATTCCTAAGATTCCCAAAGCAGAAGATGAGAAAAACGAGAAACCAGGATATGGTTAGAATCAAAGGGGAAACTCCTTTGACACAGCAACAACATGGGTTGCACACAGCAACAAAATGACTGACTGATCCTCTTTTGCTTTGTTACTGGTTTTGTTGTTCATACTTCCACAAACTTGGCACCTGGGCTTCCTCATGTCAGAGCAGTGATATTTTATGCCAACTGTCACTATGAAACAGGAGAGAATTTAGATGAGAAACTTCTTTGCTTATAGATTACCTTCCTTTGCTGGCTTGGTTTTTTGCCCCCCTTCCTTTGGAATGGGATCTTTATCAGCTTTGATGAATAATCATAAAAACATTAATCGGAATTTTTGCTTATCTTTCTGTGTAATATTCAACCACTTACCACTTTTATCAAGGTCTTTTTGCAGTCTTTAGCTCTGTATTTCTGGTCGTGTACTTCTGGTTCAGCCTGGGAGAGGGCTGAACACAAGAAAACCCCAGCATTAAGTGATAGTGTAGCCCTGTATGTAAGCAGTAGGTGCTGCATTTACAGTTCTGAGAGAGTGCCAGAACAAGAAAGAGACAAGAAATGTATGTGAGATTATGGGTTAGAATAAGTGAAGGATCTCTTCACAGAGAGGAAAGAAAACAGAGCAAGTGGGTTACCTAAAAATATCAGTTCAGGCTCCTGGCTCCCTTTCAGAGGGAAGAAATCAGTGCAGTTGTGATTATTCAGAGAAAGTGTTTTGGGTTTGTGAAGCGGGAGGAATAGAGTGATAAGACAAAGACATAGAATTGATACCTCATATGGGACCAACACAATCCAGATCTATTTATCCTGTGATCTGCCTCTAGAGAATGTAGCTGTCTGCTGCATTTTCTTCCAAGAAACCTGTCTAGTAGGAAGTTGGATTTGGAACATGCAGAGGATCTACCCACCCTTCCTGGAGTAATACAGCACAGAAGAAAGCAAGCTATCCAGGTTGCAGCCTACCATCACCACTTCAAATCAACAAGTTCCCTAAGAGATCTAGAGTGAACAGGAGTAGTTTGAAACAGAGAAACTGATGAAAAGAGGCTCCAGATCTGGAAGAATTATTTGACTTTCAGTTCCAGAGATTTGTGCGCAATAGTGACAATTTATCATTATCTGAAAGATTGTTGTTAGTCTATGCACATCTTGGGGGCCAAGGAAAATGTTAGCCCTAAATCTATCATCAATTACAGAATCCAGGAGCAATAATGAAGCCCTTGCCTACCCTCTTCCTATGATTCGTGTAAGGCAGAGCAGGGTTGAGGCAGGATGATGCTCAATCAGCAAGGAGGGATATGGCAACACAAGAAGAGTGAAGCAGAGAGCTGAGCTCTGCTCAGGTGAGGGCTCCTGATTCCATATCCAGCTCTTTTAGGCCTTGTTTGGCTGTGGGTGTTGTTTGTTTTGTTTTTAAAGAAAATTAAATACAGATAATGGCGTTCCTTAGAAAAATATCAGTTTAACCTGAATTTACTGTTAGGCCTGCTTTTCTAATACTGAGATTGTGATTGCACTGGGTAAGTCTGTGTAGCTTTTGAATCTGTTATCTAACTTCAAATGCATTTTGCACCCAGTCAGAGTCTAAAAGGTATTAATTTCACACAAGTTCCATGAAATAGGTGACAGGTAGAGACCTTATTATTAGACCTTAGGGAAAGACTGCAGAATGAGCTCATGCTTATTAGAGTCCAGGAAATCCACATGGGACAGGGACTGTCCAAATGCCCCAATTATAGAAGAGTTCAGTTGAGGCTCACATCTTACTGTGAGTGCATCAGAGGATCCATTGGTTGGTCAGTGTCTCACAGATTCTCTAGTGAATAGTAAGGCATGAGCTTCCTTCTTTCTGGGCGTTCATAATGCTGCTAATTCATGTGGATTCCCTGGAATTCAGTAAGAGGTGAGTAACAGTGTAGCCTCAGTATAATGCAGTTAAAAAGCCAGTCAAACACAACAACGAAAGCTACTGGAAACAAAGCATCTTTTTTTCAGATAGAAGATTCTTAAAGGAGTAAAGTTGAAGTGCAGATATAAAATTGCTGATGTCTGTACTGACTATATCTTCTCCCTCAGCTTGTGTGTGCCCCAGTTTTCATCAGACTCTTTGAGTACTGGTTTCACTGTGATTTTGGATCCCAGTATAGTCAACCTGGTGCAGTTCTGGCATGAATAATACTTTGGTACGACATTCTTAGTTCAGCATAAGTTCTTTGAAGGTGTAAACTAGACTAACATAAATGTGGTTATAGTTACATAACTTTGTTCAGTGAAATATTCTTGTAAAATCATTCCTGTGAAGTGGGATAGTTACATTTGCACAAAAATGATGCAGACCAGGCCTCAAATTACAAAGTATTTGCAGTAACGACCATATTTGCATACTTACATATGCGTGGTGTTTAGTGTCAAAGGACCACAGGTTCTGAATGCTGCTTATAATAATACTGCTACTACTAATAATAAGACCAATAACATAAAAGTCTGTCTGGGGAGTCACCACAGCGTGTCTGTAATTAGTTGAAGTAAAAATTATCATTTATGAGGCATCTGGAAACATTAAGTCTTAGAGATGAACAGTACCTATGTAGTCATCTCTGTCATGGCACAACCTTAATGACATTTTTATCCATGGACTTCCTTACTTTTTGCTTGCTCTGAACCACTAAATAAAGGTAATGGCTGAAGAGCTTTTGTTTGCAATCTTGTCATTACATAGACCAGTGAGGTTGTCCATGACTCACTTAAAAATGTTTGCAAGGATAGCAGGTAGCATTTTGCAAACATAATGTAGCAATGCAGAAATAGTGCCTCTGCACAGTCTCACACATTCTGAAGAAGGAGCTGAATAAGAGTTTGCATTTATGAAGAATCTGGCTGAAGAAATCACCATCGAAGGAGGGAATCAATGAGCAGTTCAGGGCAAGGGACTGCTTCCTCATGGCTTTGGGTGTCAAGCCTTGTTTGCTTTTTGATTACACTTTTCCAAAGCGACTAGTTATTTCTCCAAATTACTGCCACCACTCAGAACAATAGTGGTTAACACAGAAGACTTGAAAATAATTTTTCAAAAATGGAGTGTTATGTTAAATTTCATAAGAGAGCCACTGAGATTTAGGAGAGTTTTTTCTTGGGAAATTTGCTAATACAGTCAAGAAATATGAAATGCCCCAGGATTACAAAGAGTCCACCTGCCTCTAAATTAGTCTTGTTTTCTGCCTAATGACCAGTGAGAAAGTGAAAAATAAATTAACTTTTTTTTTTTTAAAGATGAACTGTTTTCTTTGAAAACTTCAGAAGGAGACATGAAAACATTTCCACAGGCTATATGTTTTCTAGCATCCCATTTGTACAAATCTGAAAATGTGAATTGTGTCATCTGACAAAGTGGCAAAAGAGAAATTTCTTTGGGAGAATGACACATATGTAGCACAAAAGCTTTGGAGAACAGGCTTCCAAAGAGAAGAAGGTAGTCTGTCCTTCAAGTTTCCATGGGGTTTCACCAGGCAAATGAATCCAGGATCTCATGGCCAGGCACATAATGTATTCAAGAAAGAGAAGTTCTGTTCTTGTCTATATTATTAAGGTGTATTAACTCAGTGATAACTCACATATAATCTCATGGTATTTTGTATTTGAATTAATATAGCCTGAATCTCATCTGGCTATAAAGCCCACATGAATGAGGCTATTTTTCTGCTGAAATCCAAACCAGATTGTTCAGACCATGCTCAAGTAGCCCTGCATAGCTTTGTTTTGCTAATGTAACCTTATTTGCTGTGTGGCTTAAAAATGCTTCTTCTCCTGGAGTTCCTATTATCTGGTTGCAAAGTGATCCTGCTGCCCAGCCTTGCGAACACGCAGGGTGCTGAATCCAACACTTCTGGCACAGAGTTTATTATTGCACAGAGGTGATAAAGGAAGGTTGTGATTTCAGGGTGTTTTTTTCCCAAGCCTGTAAGCACAGGAGAGTTGTGTGGTACATGATGTGTCAGGGAAGAAGCTACTGTGAGTGCTTTAGATCTTCCTCTCTCTGCTCAGTGGGGTGTCACAGCAAGGCGGTGTATGAGTGTGTGAGGCCATGCCCATGACACATTCCTTAAGGGAGGGAACAGAAGAGGAGCTGGGCCTCACCTCCCAACAGCAGCAGGGCCCTAGGCAGAAGTGATGGATGGGACTGGTTATTCCAGGTGAGGACAAGTACAGGTGTGGCAAGAACACAGACTGAAGCAGCAGCAAGGGACTGGGCAACCAAATGTCTGCACCTGGAACACAGGCTCGACAGAAACCTTCCTCAAGGAGCTGTTTCCAAGGGGCTTTGGGTAAATCCACTTGAGGTTAAGAATTTGACAGATGTTTTTTCCCCCTTCTCACTGTTAATGCTTGGTGACTGTGACATCTTTTTACAGGGGATAGGTGGGGGTGGGGAGGAGGAGGGTAGTATGGAGGGCAATATAGCTTGCTGTAGACTGTGCTATACCTGATCTCCAGCTCAGGTTCCAGCAGCTTTGAATACCCGTGATGATCTGCCAGGACACACTTGTGCCCGCAAGTGGCCCATAGCACTTCCAGGAGCGAGGAAGTGGAGGAGGAGCAGGGAGAAGGCTGCAGAGACATTACAAGCGGGATGGTCTCCATGGCATGTGCCAAGATTGACGGCAGAGAAACTGTTGGGGTTTTGTCCCTTTCTCAGCCTCACATTCTGTTGGCTGGCAGCATGTATCTCTGTCGGGCTGTGGGGACAGTGGTGGTGCACTAGTCTGAGCACTTGGCACCTTATCCTGCTACTCCCTGGCACTGCCACCTCTTTGCTGGGCCCATTTGTGTGTCTCTTCCTTCACATTCTTTCAGCGCAAAGCATCTTAAGACCAAATCCTGTGTGACTTAAACAGTCAGTAAATCTCTGCATCTGCACAGACTTCCCATGCCACTTGTCCCTTCTGTGTGCTGTAGCCTTGCTCTTTTACCTGGGATGAGCTCAGTGCTGAGGAACTGAGTTTCCAGCTGCCTGGCAAGCAGAGGAAGGGAATGCTAAATCCTTTTGTGAAACTCTTCTTTCTTACACATATAGGTAACTACATTTAAAGAAAAGGCTCTTGCCATTTTTCTCTTCCCTCTCTCCACTGTCTTAAAGAGGAAATGCTCTGAGTTTTGAGGTGCTCCAGGCTGTGGAGCAGGAAAAGTCCAGATTGAGACAGCTTTCAGAGGTGACTGGCAACACTGAGGTGAAGAAGGACTTGAGGTGAGGAATGAGGAGGCAAAGGAGACTGCAACAGAACTGCAGTGAAGAGGAAGAAACCACCTCACTTATTGCTAAGATGAAGCTGAGCCAAAGTTCAGCAAAACTTGCTATGGTTAGCCTGAAGAAAGAAAGAGAGACAAGGGAGAGAAGGATACTGCCTGGGTCTGTGCCTGTTCAACATTTTACAAGGGCTTAGAGCTCTCTGCCAAAGGCCTGGCAGCCATGCAGTGGGCTCAGAAGTGGTTTTAGATGGCACAGAGCTGAGAGGCTTTAGTTGGAAACGCAGATTCCTGTTCCCCTAGAGGTGCAAGGAAACTTTGTTGTAGCTTTATGTGACAGGGAGACTTTTGTAGGGGTAATGCTTAGCCAGCCATTTTGTGTTTGATTTACTCACAGTAGGGAGTGATATTATGGTGGCAGAACTTCACTGCCAGCCAGGGAATTGAGGCAGGCATGTGCGTACACTTTGCTGTGTCTGTGGAAGTCATGCGTGCCCTTAAGTGCCTCCCAAACACACATGGTTTCATCTCCTCATCAGTCAGGAGCTGTAGGTAGGGGTTTGCTGTGATCTATGTGGGAGAATAGTCTCTCCCGTAATATCAAGACAGTTGCTAGTACTGTTCAGGGTTATTTTTGGTTGCCTATCTTCTCCTACCTGTACCTGTTGCATATCCAGCCAGGCACAGATGCCTTAGCAACAGCAGCCAGAGATCACCTGGTCAGGAGCACTTGCTTGCCTAGGTCTCAGGTAAAGAGGGGGAGCTACTGAATGAAGCAGATTTTTTCCATCTCTTGTGAGACACTGTGGTGGGCTGACCTTGGCCAGCTGCGAGCTGCAGGTCCTTTAGGAAATATCCACCTGCTGCACTGCAGCTTCAGCAGGGGCATGGGGGGACTGTCTGCTTCAGCACCTGGAGTGCCTCCTTCCCTCCTGCTCTGACCTGAGTGCCTGTGGGGCAGTTTCTCACTCCTCACTGCCTGTGCAGTGTTTTCTGCCCTTTCTTATGCATGTTTTCCCTCTGGCACCACCATCTTGGCCAAGGGGCTCAGCTGTGCCCTGTGGTGGGTGGGTTGGAACCATTTGGAATGGGCTGTATCAGGCACAGGATAGCCCCGGCCTCTCCTGACAAAGGTTGCCCTGCAGCCACCCCACAGCCAGCACCTGGCCACAGAAACCTGGTGTGGATATGCTGAGTGACACTTGGCTGATAATATTTTGACAGGGGTAAGAACTGCATCTTCTCCTTAGACCGGTGGGAGTCCCACTCCCAGGGCAGAGATGAGGGCTCTTGCAGACACAATTAATGTGGCTGGGAGCTCAGGCAGGACTGAGATCAATGGTGTTGCTTTGGAGGGGACTCGTGTAGGACCAACTGCAGAATTAGTCTTGCCTCACTTTAGAAGCTGCAGAATTTGCATGGCACCTCACTTTCTTTGAGAGCTCTGCTGGGCTGTGCCAACTTGACAGCGTGTCCTCAGTGGGAATGGAGGCAGGTGAAACAGCTCAGCTTGCATGCAGAGGGCTTCTCCTGGAAAAGCTTACTCCTCATCTGGGCATCTGCAGGCAGAACATCCCCTTCCTCTGAGGAACTGCATCAGTTATTTCCCTTCATTTTTATTTTTTAAAATGTATCTTTTAATCAAGCAAGACATACAAAAAGTATGGAGCCTTTTCCTGGAGAGGACAAGAGAGAGAGCACTAATAGCCCCCCAACACACAACTTTGGAAAGTGGTGATGGTTTTTCAAGGGAGCTGAGCTAACAATCTGACTGTAAGAAGTTTAGATCTGAAGCCAGACATCATGGTTAGGCCTGTCTGTGGTTATAATGTAGTTGTTTGGGTTTTGTAGAAGTTGTCTGAAGGAATCTGAACTAAGAACAAAACAAAAACCTGAGGGGAAGCTGTTTCTGGCAATCCTGGTCTCTATTTAATCTGGCATCAGAGCTGGCTTAAATCTCACTTTGTCCTCCTTCTCCTGATATCAGAATTGCTACCAGCTCTGTTATGACAGTTACCATGCTTCCTCGCCCTCCCCACCACGCCAAGGTCAGTGAGAACATGAAACAGTATCTCTTGCCTGAAGCCGACCGTAGTAGGCTGCCGGGCAGCTTTGAGATTTGTCTGAGTGCACAGCTAATGCCCTGCCAGCACAGGTGTGGACTTGCTGGTGCTAAACAAGGTCCTGAGCAAGTGGTACAACAACAGTGATGAGTTTCTGCAAAACATCTGCAGCAAATGGAAAGTGCAGAAGGTGCTTGCCCCAAATGATGCAATTGACAGCCCAGCGCTGGAGGAATGCATTGCAGCGTGCAATTGGAAGAGGTTGGTGGTGGTTTCCAGTGAGTGAATAGCATGGTTACGAATAATTTCAGCAGGAGTACATCCAAGAATTTTTATTCTGTTTTTTTTTTTTTTTAATTTTTCATGGATGTAAACACAGAAGCCCTTTAAGGCAAAGGCTGTGTAGTAGTAGTCGAAGTTTGTATGGATCTAAGTGAGGTAAGGGTAGAAGGGACTGTATTATCATACTGTATGTGATAGAGTGCCTATGAGTGCATATGAGTGTCCTAGTGCTTGCAGGCTGTAGTGAAATCCTTACAGATTTTATTTCTGTATGTACATGTAGAACAGAATGCTTGCACTGGATAGTCTCTGAATGCACTCTGGTATGTGTTTTGTTGCTCAGGCCAAGCTATTTTTCATTAGTTCATTGTTGTACTGGTGGACTCAGAAAAACAAGGGAGAGGAGCATTCTTCTGTGTTTGCTCTTGTTCTTCTTAAAGTCAGTGGCATAACCTCTGCTTGAGCAGCCACAGATGGTGCCTGTCCACAGTCTAATTCTGCAAATGGCTATGCCAGGTGAAGACTTTTCTCTGCCCACAGGTATGAAAATTAAAGAATAGATTTGGGTGCCTCCTAATCCAGGAAAGTTCCTTAGTGCTAGCCTGACATGCTTTACTTGTAGCTATTCAGAAAGTTTGCAGGTTCTCTTCTGCCAAAGAACTGTTAGAGTCCTAATCTCCAGCTGGCCAGCAGCTGGATGGTGCTAACATCTTTAGCTGGAATGGCTAAATCTGGTAGGGGACTTGTGTTAAAATCTTAATCATTTTCACATTCCTGAAATACAGCAAAATATATAGGAACTAAAGAAGGAGCAAAGTTTACCGGAGTATTAACTGAGCAGTGTGACTTTCCCTGCTGTTGACAGAGACTTGGCAACACGCATGAACCATTCTGGAGGATGCATGAAAAAACTGGATGCAAACGTGATCTTTGGCTTCAAGGTGTGCAAGAAAAATGTCCTGCTATGGATATTGGTTGCACAGAAAAAGAATACTGAAGTAATATGAAGTTTATGTCATTAAAATAAAATAAGGAATTAAAACAACTAAACTCCTTGCAATAATATCAGCATTTCCCTCTTGAGCAACTGCTGGTTTTCAGACTATCTACTTTGTATCAAAATACATAGTATATTTAACTACTTATTAGATATAGGAGTCATACTATGAGTGCCAAGCATCCAGAAGAGAGTTGCTACTCTAACTATTTCCATTCTTTTATCTTTTACTTCTTGTCCTGTAATTTTCACAGTCTTGGAAAAGGTTTGTTGGTTAGGGTTTCTAAATATTAATTTCCTTTCTGTAAAAAAATATATTATCATTTTAGAACATCTTTTTTTGGTGTATAAGTAGTCCCTGTTTGAAATCCATGCAATTCATATCTCACTAAATCCAGCAGGACTCTAATGCAGCTGATCAGAAATTCTGGGTTTGTGAGGCTCTTTCAAAGTAGTGTGACTCTGATGAAGAAACTTTTTATTGTGTATTATAATTACTTTTCATAGATTGTGGCTAGCCTTGGAAACTGCAAAGCTGACTTTCACTTTATCTTTTAATACTTATATTCACACTTGCATTTCCTGATGTAAGAGCAGCAGTGACTCTGAGCTCTAAACTGACAGCAAGTGAAACAGATTTGCACCAAACCATCTTGAGGCTTGCAGGAGAAGGGACAAAGATTATCTGCGTGGTTTAATGTATAGGTGGAGGGAATTGGAAGATTCCATTATTGGACAAGTGTTTTCAAGCTTCAATGGTTTTTGCTTTGGCCCTATCTAAAAAAAATATCGGTGAATTTTTGTTTGTTTTTGTCATTAAAAGGAAAGTATATTTTGCATTCCTCTATAATGGCTTGTGTACAGCTGAGTGAATTCTGCCCAGATTTATATGTGCAAAACTCAAATTCTGTGTCTGAAGAAAATTAAGCACTGAAATTTTACCTCCATCATAGATTTGAGGATCTGAGGCTGAAATACAGGTGTATGATCAAAGTGGCCCTAGCAAGAAGCATTTTTAAAAATACCTTCCCAAGCAATAAGTAGAAAATATTGTAAAACTACATTTGCACTTTACGATGGCTTGTACTTGGGTGCCTCAAGGACGCAGGTTAGCCTTTATAGAGTCTACAAGTCACTAATGTTGATTTAAAATTTTTTTTTATTTTGATTGTATCTGAGGGTGCTTTCGAAATCTTCTGGCTTTCTTTTTGCAGTGTTTTGAGTGGGCATTCAGTCTTATGGCCTCTAGTCTTGGATTTTTTCCCTGCCTTGCCCTGAGTCTGGAGTCTGGAATTAAATGGTGTTTGTGCACAAGGGTGCTGGCAGTGGGGGTGGAGAACTTGTGTTTGAAGTTTTATCTAAAGCAGAACTTCTCTGGATTGTTGGGTACCCCATTGGGGAGCAATTGAAGTCGTACATCCTGATGTCTAAAAGCAGAGAGGAAGGATGGAGGAATGCTGACTCCATTCAAGATTCATTCCTAGTAGCTGACTATGACGTTGTCAAGTCCTCCTCTCTTCATCCTTCAAGCAGAAAGTGGTAGAATGGGGTACTGGTGTATGCCCAGGACTTCCTCTGCTGTGTAGATATGGGATGCCAATGATAAGCTCTGCACATGGATCTAAGAACTGAATAGACCTTCCCGGCTACCTGCTTGAGACATGCCCAAGAAGTCCTTGTGATTTAGGCTACATCATGGGTTTTCCCACCAGAGCATCAGTTTGGCTCATGACAATGTAAGGGGACAGGGATGATGCTTTTCTTTACAACACAAGGATTGACAGAGTAGTATTTGAAGAATTTTAGATGTCAGCAATATATAACAGCAAAGAACAGTCTGACAGTTAAAGCTGAGTTTTTCAAAAGTGACTTTTGGATTTAGGTTTTGGGACCTTGATCTGCCTTGATCTGCCATGCCTCAGCCTGATTATTCTGTGTACTGATGGCAATGGGGTAGCGTAAATTCCTTCTGATGGCAATGGGTAGTGTAAAAGGTCTTACAGCTCTCAGTGTTAAAGCCTGAAATACCTTGTACTAGCCAGCCCAAATGAGAGAGCAGAAATAAAATTTTTCTTTGTTTATCAGTTAATTTTTGATCTGAGATCTGATTCAACTAGGTGAAGGACCAGAGTCCAGCAGGTAATTGAGGGTGTGTTTCCATGCTGGAGCTCAGCCTGTCAGATACTTTTTCCCCCCTCTTCATTTGTGGGTCTTCATCTGTAGACATCAAAGTGCTTTAAAGCACAGTGTTAAGTATCATTATCTCTGTTTTTTTAAAGCTGAGGGATATGCAGCTGTGATAAAGTGACAAGCCAGGCTTCACACAGGACAGTAGCTCAACTGAGGAAAATGGTTAAACATCATGAGTCTTTGCCCAGTGCTTCTTCAGGCCCCTCTCTAACCAAAAGAGCATTTTTAAAAAAACTCCTTTACTAAATCCTACCAGGTTAGACATGAAGGACATTGACATGAGGTGAATTAAGCATGCAGCAGGATTTGGCCCGAAAAGAGGAAATTACTGTGTCTTGCTATATAATCCATAGCTGAAATTGAATAAGACCTTGGCTATGATGTGGTGGCTCCTTGCCTTTATTTGGGATAGCTGCTCTTGTTCAACTTTCTTTACTCCAGCAACAGCAGCAGCTGCAGTGCGGTGTAGACATGCCTAAACTAGCTTAAGTAGTTCAGGTACTGTTAGCCACTGAGCCAAAGAACCATGGAGTTCAGCATGGGCTTGGTGCCTGAGGATTTTATCCTGCTGTTTATGAGTTTAGCATTTCTTTACCATCTCAGCTCAAGCAAGCCTAGCAATATGTTGAAAAGAAGGCTGGTGAGTCTGGTACCCTGTCTGCACTAGTACTTTTGCCAGCAGAGCTGAGTGTGGTGCTAGGGCTGATTGTAGGAGATGTTGCCAAAGAAAGCAGTGTCGTGAAAACTGTTTTGCCTCTCCCTGTCTTCTGTTCTCCTTCCTCACTCTTCCACTGGTCTTCATCAGGACCTGTCTTGCCTTTGAGTCTGTTTGCTGTGAAGTTGCCTAGTCACTAAGGTTCTGCTGGAGATCATATGAATATCTAGGAGTGAAGGCTTGGAGAACCAGCTGCCTGCTGGAAAAGTTACTGGACATGCCTGTCTGTGGCTCTAACAGGAGAACCTGTAGGGATTAAATATGGAAAAATCCAGGACCATTACCCCTGTGTCTGTTAATGATGACCAGGACAGAAGCATTTGTGATGTGTTCTGTCAAGTCACTGTCCAGATGGTGGGCTCCCAGCTCAGCCTCTGTAAGAGAGCTTTACTGATATCTGTAACTCATCATTTTCTCCTGGCAGACAGGGACATAAGAAGAAATGAGGATTCAGGTCCTTGAGAGAGCTAAGTAACTTTTGCTGAGTCAATAGGGAGGTATCATCACTGCCCTCACTTCTGTTTGCAGGAACAGCCTCATCAAATGCTGTTTGTGGGCAGAGACCCTAAGTAGACTGCCGAGCTGTTAAATTACCAACCTACCCACTAGTTTATTCTGCAGCAGAAATACAAGCATGCCTGGACCAACCCCCAGAACTCAACTCTGAACTCCTCTCTCGTTCTGTCAGAATTCCCAACTTGTTTTTGAAAATTGCATTTATTTTTGTTAAATTGCAAAAGAGTTGGATGCAGTCTGCTAGTTGTGCTTTCTCCTTTGTGCAGTGAATTTTGTTCATTCGTTTTACATGCCTCAAGTTGCTGTAATGCTGCTGGGAAAGTAATTGCCTTGCACTTTCTCTTTCTGATGCCCACGGGTGACTGTGGGGGACTCCTCCCTGGGCACAGTGCAGAGTTAAAAGCCCAGCTTTTGCTGTCTTGCTTAAGACCTGGTTATTTCTTTTCTTTTTTTTTTTCTTTCCTTTCCTTTTATTTTTTTTATTTTTTTTTTTTCTGTCAGCTGCCTGTTATATCAATCACAGAGCTGGGATCTATTTATAGGTTGGGACTCGGAGTACTGTGTCCTAGTCACAAAGAGAGGCAGAGACGCAGAGGGGACTGTCGGCTGGTGCAGGCAGAACCAAAAGATATTTAATCAGCAATTAGAAACACCTGAGGGCAAGGGAAATTCTACTCCAGCCTCGAGCCTCATCTCTCAGCCTGCAGCATGTAAGTAGCGAACTTCTACCTTTTATTGCATTTCTGGGCTTGTGTTTTGTTTGGGTTTTTTGGTTTTGGTTTTTTGTTTTTTTTAATCCAAATGTTGCTCTGCACAAATCCTTTTATCTGGTCTAAAAATCATGGCAGCATCTTGGTATAGTTAAAGGTAATATATTTTTTTCTATTTTCACTCTGTCAAAGGAAGGTCAGTGCGACCCACAAGGAGAGGAGTTGGTTCAGAACTTTGTAGAAATCGGGCGGTTTCTCTGTTTGAGTGTGGCTTTTTCCTTTGGAAATAAGTAAATGAAAGTTTGAGTGGAACAGTTTTGTTTTGGGAATAGAAACAGTCAGGTTTGCTGGCATTCCAAAAAGGTCAATGTATAACGTAACTCTGTTTAAGGGCTTACCAAGGACAGGTGCTATTTATCCCATGCTGGTAAAGGCAAACCTGGAAACTTTAGCAATCTTGTCTTAAAAGCGACACCCTTTCCTCTATCAAAAAAACCCAAAACCCAACACCCCCCCAGCTGCATATCAAATCTTCTCTTATCAGACACATACAATGAAATTTTACTTTTATTGGAGGCGTTTATCATTGAGCAGTTGATGTTTCTTTAATTTTAAAAGTCCCAAAGCAACTGAAGTATCTTCAATGACAAAAGAGGGGTGCAAGTCTTTGCAAAGTTGGCACAGTGATAATCAAAGAAGGAACTTACTCTCTGAACAAGCTGTTTGCTTTAAAGCAGCCAAGATGCAAAATGTTTGAACAGTGTTATATTTTTTGAGTATTTTTGTTAACAGAAGAATGAAGAGAGGGAGAACAATAGTTAGGCAGATTTTTTTTTAATCGCTTTTAGTAGAAATATGAAGAGAGGGAGAATAATAATTAATCCAAATTTTTTTATTAATAGGTTTTTGTATAATATTTTTTGTCAAAATATAAGAGGTTTTTCTTTTTTCATATTTTTGCTCCAGAAGTTTGTGTTACAGCTTTTTACAAAATTTAGGGTTTATATTTATTTCTAAGTATAGGGAAATGACCTTGTTATGTCTACCTCCCAAAACCTTAATATTACAATTTAAATTTTGGTATGTCAAGTTTTTTAGCATAAATTTCTCACTAAATATATGTTCTAAAA